>WNYA01000463.1:0-158451 GCA_019512145.1 Engystomops pustulosus | reverse complement strand
AGGATGCCCCCTGTCTATGGGGATGGTAGAACCTGCTCTCCTCTAGGAGTAGAGGATGCCCCCTGTCTATGGTGATGGTAGAACCTCTTCTCCTCTAGGTGTAGAGAATGCCCCCTGTCTATGGTGATGATAGAACATCCTCTCCTCTAGGTGTACAGGATGTCCCCTGTCTATGGTGATGGGAGAACCTCCTCTCTTCTAGGTGTAGAGGATGCCCCCTGTCTATGGTGATGGTAGAACCTGCTCTCCTCTAGGTGTAGAGGATGCCCCCTGTCTATGGTGATTGTAAAACCTCCTCCTCTCTAGGTGTAGAAGATGCCCCCTGTTTATGGTGATGGTAGAATCTTCTCTCTTCTAGGTGTAGAGGATGTCCTCTGTCTATGGTAATGGTAGAACCTCCTTTCCTCTAGGTGTAGAGGATGTCCTCTGTCTATGGTAATAGTAGAACCTCCTCTCCTCTAGGTGTAGAGGATGACCCTGTCTATGGTGATGGTAGAACTGCCTCTCCTTTAGGTCTAGAGGATGCCCCCTGTCTATGGTGGTGAAGGAACCACCTCTCTTCTAGGTGTAGAGGATCCCCTCCTTCTATGCTGATGGTAGAACCTCCTCTCCTCTAGGTGTAGAGGATGCCCCTGTGTATGGTGATGGTAGAATCGCCTCTCCTCTAGGTGAAGAGGATGCCCCCTCTCTATGGTGATGGGAGACCCTCCTCCTCTCTAGGTGTAGAGGATCCCCTCCTTCTATGTTGATGGTAGAATCGCCTCTCCTCTAGGTGTAGAGGATGCCCCCTGTCTATGGTGATGGTAGAACCTCCTCTCCTCTAGGTGTAGAGGATGCCCCTGTCTATGGTGATGGTAGAACCCCCTCTCCTCTAGGTGTAGAGGATTCCCCCTGTCTATGGCAATGGTAGACCCTCCTCTCCTCTAGGTGTAGAGGATGCCCCTGTCTATGGTGATGGTAGAACCTCCTCTCCTCTAGGTGTAGAGGATACCCCCGTCTATGGTGATGGTAGAACCTCCTCCCCTCTAGGTGTAGAGGATGCCCCTGTCTATGGTGATGGTAGAACCTCCTCCCCTCTAGGTGTAGAGGATGCCCCCTGTCTATGGTGATGGTAGAACCTCCTCTCCTCTAGGTGTAGAGGATGCCTCCTGTCTATGGTAATGGTAGAATCTCCTCTCCTCTAGGTGTAGAGTATGCCCCCTGTCTATGGTGGTGGTAGAACCGTCTTTCCTCTAGCTGTAGAGGAAGCCCCCTGTCTATGGTGATGGTAGAATCACTTCTCCTCTAGGCATAGGGGATGCCCCCTTGTCCTGGTCACAGGCTGAGGTATAAAAAGATCTTTGGAGAGATCCTTGTACTGTCCGTTCAGATATGTGTACATTGTAATGAGGTCTCCCTACATTTTTTATACACTGGTGCCCAAAACTGTACACAATATTCCATATGTGGCCTGACCAGGAATTTGTATAAGGGAAAACTATGTCTCTTGATACATCCCATAATTTTATTTGCTTTAGCAGCAGCCGCCTGGCTCTGGTCACTAAAATTAAGTTTACCATCCACCAATACCCCCAGGTCCTTTTCAGCTTCATTTTCCCCAAGTAATTGACTGTTTAGAACATAATTATACTTTTTGCTTCCATGGCCCAAGTGCATAACTTTACATTTATCTACATTAAACCTCATCAGCCATTTCTCTGCCCAATCCTCAAGCTTCCACATATCCCTCTGTAATGGTAAACTATCGACCTCAGTATTTATTACTTTACTAGGTGTAGAGGCTCCCCTGTCGAGGGTGATGGTAGACCCTTCTCTCTAGGTGTAAGGATGCCCCCTGGCCTAATGGTGAGGTAAACCTCCTATCCTCTAGGTTAGAGGATGCCTCTGTCTATGGTGATGGTAGACTCCTCTCTCTAGTTAAGAGGCCCATGTCTATGGTGATGCGTGGAACCTCCTCTCCTCTAGGTGTGAAGGATGTCCCTGTGTAGGTGATGGGGTACAACCTCCGCTCCTCTAGTAGTAGAGGGATTCCCCTGTCTATGTGATGTACTACCTCCTCTCCTCTCGGTAGATGATCCCCTGCTATGGATGGTAGAACCTCCTCTACTCTGGTGTAGAGGGAATGCCCCCGTCTATGGTATGGTAGAACCTCAGCTCCTCTAGGTGTAAAGATTTCCACCTGTCTAGGTGATGGTAGAACCTCTTCTCCTCTAGGTGTAGAGGCACTGCCCCCTGTCCTATGTGATGGTCGAACCACTGCGCCTCTAGTGTAGACACACACCTCTGTTATGGGGATGTAAGAACCTGCCTCCTCTAGATAAGTAGGCATGCCCCTGTCTATGGTGATGGATGAAACCTCATTCTCCTCTAGTGTAAGAATGCCGCTCCTGTCTATGTGATAGGATACTGACTCTCTCCTCTAGGTGTCAGTAGTCCCCTTTCTAGGGGTGATGGGAGACACCGCTCTCGTCTAGGTGTGTGAGATGCCCCCTGTCTTGGTGAAGGGTAAACCTGCTCTCCGCTAGGTGTAGAGGATGCCACCTGCTTGGGATTGTAAACCTCCTCCTCTCTAGGTGTTTTGAGGTCACCTGTCTATGGTGGTATAAAAAAAAACAAGAACCTCCTCTCCTCTAGGTGTAAGTCGTGCACCCCTGTCGATGGTGATGGTATAACCCCTCTACCAGGTGTCAGAATATGCCCTGTTTATGGTGATGTAAATCTTCTCTCTTATAGGTGTATAGGATTCCTCTTCTAGTGTAATGGTAGAACCTCTGTCCCTCTAGGTGTAGATGCTGTGGTGCCTCTGTCATGGTAATAGTAGACCTCGCTCTCCTCTAGGTGTAAGGATGACCTTCCTCTGGGGATTTGAACGCCTCTCCTTTAGGGTCTAAATGATGCCCCCTGTTCTCTGTGGTGGGGGGCGAGGGTTCGACACCTCTCTTCTAGGTGTAAGGATCCCCTCCTTCTAGGCTGGATGTAGAACCTCCTCTCCGCTAGGTGTAGAGATGCCCCTGGGTATGGTGATGGTAGCACTCGCCTCTCCTCTAGTGGAAATGATGCCCCCTCTCTATGGTGATGACTGTGGGAATGAGACCCTCCTCCTCTCTCGGTGTAGATGATTCCCCTCCTTCTATTTGATGGTGAAATCGCTCTTCCTCTATGTGTAGATTATTCCCCCTGTCTATGGTGATGGTGAACCTCCTCTCCTCTAGGTGTAGAGGTAGCCCCTCTCTATGGTGATGGTATAACCTCCTCTCCTCTCGGTGTAGAGGATGCCCCCCTGTCCGTGCATGGTCGAACCTCCTCTCCTCTAGGTGTGAGTGATGCCCCTTTCTATTGTGATGGTAAACCTCCTCTCCTCGGGTGTAGAGGATGCCCCCTGTCTATGGTGAATTCTATGAACCTCCTCTCCTCCCGGTGTAGAGGATTCCCCCTGTCTATGGGTGATGGTAGAACCGGCCGGCGCCCTCTTAGTGTAGAGGATCCCCTGTCTATGGCATGGTAGACCCTCCTCGCCTCTAGGGTCTGGTAGAGATTGCCCCTTCCTATGTGATGTAGAACCCTCCTCTCCTCTATTGTCGAGGATACCCCCGTCTATGTGGATGGTAGAACCTCCTCCCCTCTAGGTGTAGAGTGTTCACCTGTCTATGGTGATGGTAGAAGCCTCCTCCCCTCTAGTTGGGTGAGGATGCACCCTGTCTATGGTGGATGGTAGAACCTCCGGCTCTCTAATGTAGAGGTGCCTCCGGGCCTTGGTAATGGTATAATCTCGCTCCTCTAGGTGTAAGAGTAGGCCCCCTGTCTATGGTTGTGGTAGAACCGTCTTTCTCAGCTGTAGAGGAAGCCCCCTGCTTAGGGTGATGGTAGAATCACTTCTCCTCTAGGCTAGGGGATGCCCCCTTGTCCTGGTCAAAGGCTGAGGTATAAAAGATCTTTGGAGGAGCCTTGTACTGTCCGTTCAGAATGTGTACATTTAATGAGGTCTCGCCTACATTTTTATACACTGGGGCCCAAAACTGTAACACTATTCCTTGTTGGCCTGACGCAGGAATTTGCATAAGGGAACTATGTCTCTTGATACCTCCCATAATTTTATTTCTTTAGCAGCACCAAGCCGGCTCTGGCACTAAAATTAAGTTTACCACCACAAAAAAACACAAATAAAAAGGACCCAACAAACGGTCCTTTTTCAGCTTCATTTTTCCCCAAGTAGTGACTGTTTAGAACATATTTATACTTTTTTCTCCATGGCCCAAGTGCATAACTTTACATTATCTACTCAAACCTCATCAGCCATTTCCTCTGCCCAATCCTCAACTTCCACATATCCCTCTGTAATGGTAAACGATCGACCTCAGTATTTATTACTTTACACAGCTTAGTATCATCTGCAAATATTGAAACTTGACTGTGTAAACCCACTACAAGGTCATTAATAAAAATATTAAAAAGAAGTGGCCCCAATACTGACCCCTGTGGCACTCCACTGGTAACATCAACCCAATCTGAGAATGTGCCATTAATAACCACCCTCTGTTTTCTATCACTAAGCCAATTACTTACCCAAATACACAGATTTTCCCTTAGTCCCAGCAGTCTCATTTTATATACCAACCTTTTATGCAGCAAATCCCATTGAAAAGTCCAGATCCACAGTGTCCCCCAGATCCAGTCTGGAATTTACTTCCTTGTAGATTAGTCTGACAGGACCGATCTCTCATAAACCCGATGCTGACGCTGGGTTATAAGGTTATGCACAGTGAGATACTCCAGTATAGCATCTCTAACAAACCCCTCAAATATTTTCCCCACCACAGAAGTTAGACTCACGGGTCTGTAGTTTCCCGGATCGCTTTTTGATCCTTTTTTGTATATTGGTACCACATTTGCTATGCGCCAGTCCTGTGGAACATAACCAGTCCTCAGTAAAACTTCAAATATTAAAAATAACGCTCTGTCTATCACGGTTTATAGTTCATGCAGAACCCGGGGTTGTATGCCATCTGGCATCTGTAAAATGTATTTTTGCTTTAGGTCCAATTTTTTTACACGGTTGAGTCATTATTAGAAAACTTGCCAAAATAAGGACAATTTTGCACTTTTGCAATTTTAGACCTGTCCATGTGCAGGCAGCATTAATTAGTTTAATCTGGAATTCTACCAGATCCTGGTCAGATAAAAGTCCAGTCAGTAATGGGCCAGAAATCAGACATTTAGCTGAGAACACAGACATGTGGATTTGTGGACTGAGATAATGAAGCAGCCCACAGCCCAAAGCTTCTTTTCCACTAAAAATAATGGGCTTTGAATAAAAGACATATGTCTCATGATGTAGAGCCTCCTACACGCTACCAATATGAAAAGCGCTGATGATGCTTGTCAGCCCTACCATTCCCATAATTTACCTTCTAGAAATAACTTTTCAGGCTATAACAAAATATGTAATAATGGCCCCTAGGAAGCAGAGGAGCAAAAGGTGTTAGGTCAGTCCACAAATGTCTCGCAGGGAGGGTTGCTGAACTATCAGCAGCCAGATACTCCACTGCCCAGACAGGTAGCAGTTTTGTAGATGGAGAAGGCGGAGGAGTAGGATGAGTTTTTCTCTAAGCAGGGTGACACCAAAGTGACTGAAGCGTGGCTGGTAGGATACTAAGAAGGAGGAGATAGACTCCACCCAGGACATCCTCTCCTTGTCTCACATGAGCCACTACAAACTCCAGTGCCTGAGCAACAACACTGAGTTTCCAGCATTGTCAACAGTGGCCACCCTGCTGGATCCCCACTGTAGGGATAACATATCATCCCACCACAACATTGTGATCGTAAAGAGAATACAAATTCACCTAAGAATTCCAGCGCTCAGCCAAATCCCTAGAACATTTCCAGATAAAATGGTAGAACCTCCTCTCCTCTAGGTGTAGAGGATGCCCCTGTATATAGTGATGGTAGAACCTCCTCTCCTCTAGGTGTAGAGGATGCCCCCTGTCTATGGTGATGGTAGAACTGCCTCTCCTCTAGGTGTAGAGGTTCCCCCTGTCTATGGTGATGGTAGAACCTCCTCTCTTCTTGGTTGTAGAGGATGCCCCCTGTCTGTAGTGGCAGTAGAATCCCCTCTCCTTTAGGTCTAGAGGATGCCCCCTGTCTATGGTGATGAAGGAACCACCTCTCTTCTAGGTGTAGAGGATCCTCTCCTTCTATGCTGATGGTAGAATCGCCTCTCCTCTAGGTGTAGAGGATGCCCCCTGTCTATGTTGATTGTAGAATCGCCTCTCCTCTAGGTGAAGACGATGCCCCCTGTCTATGGTGATTGTAGACCCTCCTCCTCTCTAGGTGTAAAGGATCCCCTCCTTTTATGCTGATGGTAGAATTGCCTCTCCTTTAGGTGTAGAGGATGCCCTCTGTCTATGTTGATTGTAGAATTGCCTCTCCTCTAGGTGAAGAGGATGTCCCTTGTCTATGCTGATGGTAGAACCGCCTCTCCTGTAGGTGTAGAGGATGCCCCCTGTCTATGTTGATTGTAGAATTGCCTCTCCTCTAGGTGTAGAGGATGCCCTCTGTCTATGTTGATTGTAGAACCTCCTCTCCTCTAGGTGTAGAGGATGCCCCTGTCTATGGTGATGGTAGAACCTCCTCTCCTCTAGGTGTAGAGGATGCCCCCTGTCTATGGTGATGGTAGAACCTCCTCTCCTCTAGGTGTAGAGGATGCCTCCTGTCTACGGTGATGGTAGAACCTCCTCTCCTCTAGGTGTAGAGGATGCCCCCTGTCTATGGTGATGGTAGAACCTCCTCTCCTCTAGGTGTAGAAGATGCCCCTGTCTATGGTGATGGTAGAACCTCCTCTCCTCTAGGTGTAGAGGATGCCCCTGTCTATGGTGATGGTAGAACCTCCTCTCCTCTAGGTGTAGAGGATGCCCTCTGTCTATGCTGATGGTAGAATCGCCTCTCCTCTAGGTGTAGAGGATGCCCCCTGTCTATGGTGATGGTAGACCCTCCTCCTCTCTAGGTGTAAAGGATCCCCTCCTTTTATGCTTATGGTAGAATTGCCTCTCCTCTAGGTGTAGAGGATGCCCTCTGTCTATGTTGATTGTAGAATTGCCTCTCCTCTAGGTGAAGAGGATGCCCCCTGTCTATGTTGATTGTAGAATTGCCTCTCCTCTAGGTGTAGAGGATGCCCTCTGTCTATGTTGATTGTAGAACCTCCTCTCCTGTAGGTGTAGAGGATTCCCTCTGTCTATGGTGATGAGAGAACCTCCTCTCCTCTAGGTGTAGAGGATGCCCCCTGTCTATGGTGATGATATAACTCGCTCTCCTCTAGGTGTAGAGGATGCCCCCTGTCTATGTTGATTGTAGAATCGCCTCTCCTCTAGGTGAAGAGGATGCCCCCTGTCTATGGTGATGGTAGGATTGCCCCTCTTCTAGGTGTAGAGGATGCCCCCTGTCTATGGTGATGGTAGAACCTCCTCTCCTCTAGGTGTAGAGGATTCCCCCTGTCTATGGTGATGAGAGAACCTCCTCTCCTCTAGGTGTAGAGGATGTCCCCTGTCTATGGTGATGGTAGAACCTCCTCTCCTCTAGGTGTAGAGGATGCCCCTGTCTATGGTGATGGTATAACCTCCTCTCCTCTAGGCGTAGAGGATGCCCCCTTGTCCTGGTCACAGGCCTAGGTATAAAAAGATCTTTGGAGAGATCCTTGTACTGTCCGTTCAGGTATTTGTACATTGTAATGGGGTCTCCCTACATTTTTATACACTGGTGCCCAAAACTGCACACAATTTTCCATGTGTGGCCTGACCAGGAATTTGTGTAAGGGCAAAACTATGTCTTTATCATAAGAATCTATTCCTCTCTTGATACATCCCATAATTTAATTTTCTTTAGCAGCAGCCACCTGGCTCTGGTCACTAAAATTAAGTTTGCCATCCACCAATACCCCCAAGTCCTTTTCAGCTTCAGTTTTCACAAGTAATTGACTGTTTAGAACATAATTATACTTTTTGCTTCCATGGCCCAAGTGCATAACTTTACATTTATCTACATTAAACCTCATCAGCCATTTCTCTGCCCAATCCTCAAGCTACCACATATCCCTCTGTAATGCTAAACTATCGACCTCAATATTTGTTACTTTACACAGCTTAGTATCATCTGCAAATATTGAAACTTGACTGTGTAAACCCACTACAAGGTCAATAATAAAAATATTAAAAAGAAGTGGCCCCAATACTGACCCTTGTGGCACTCCACTGGTAACATCAACCCAATCTGAGAATGTGCCATTAATGACCACCCTCTGTTTTCTATCACTAAGCCAATTACTTACCCAAATACACAGATTTTCCCTTAGTCCCAGCAGTCTCATTTTATATACCAACCTTTTATGCAGCAAATCCCATTGAAAAGTCCAGATATACAACATCCACAGTGTCAACCAGATCCAGTCTGGAACTTACTTCCTTGTAGATTAGTCTGACAAGACGATCTCTCATAAACCCATGATAATATTGGGTTATAAGGTTATGTACAGTGAGATACTCTAGGATAGTATCTCTAACAAACCCCTCAAATATTTTCCCCACCACAGAAGTTAGACTCACAGGTCAGTAGTTTCCCGGATCGCTTTTTGATCCTTTTTTGTATATTGGTACCACATTTGCTATGCGCCATTCCTGTGGAACATAACCAGTCTTCAGTGAATCTTCAAATATTTAAAATAACGGTCTGTCTATCATGGTTTATAGTTCATGTGGAACCCGGGGGTGTATGCCATCTGGCATCTGTAAAATGTATTTTTGCTTTAGGTCCAATTTTTTACACGGTTGAGTCATTATTAGAAAACTTGCCAAAATAAGGACAATTTTGCAATTTTAGACCTGTTCATGTGCAGGCAGCATTAATTAGTTTAATCTGGAATGCTACCAGATCCTGGTCAGATAAAAGTCCAGTCAGTAATGGGCCAGAAATCAGACATTAAGCTGAGAACACAGACATGTGGATTTGTGGACTGTGATAATAAAGCAGCCCACAGCCCAAAGCTTCTTTTCCACTAAAAATAATGGGCCTTGAATAAAAGACATATGTCTCATGATGTAGAGCCTCCTGCACGCTACCAATATGAAAAGCGCTGATGATGCTTGTCAGGTCTACCATACCCATAATTTGCCTTCTAGAAATAACTTTTCAGGCTATAACAAAATATGTAATAATGGCCCCTAGGAAGCAGAGGAGCAAAAGGTGTTAGGTCAGTCCACAAATGTCTCGCAGGGAGGGTTGCTGAACCAACAGCAGCCAGATACTCCACTGCCCAGACAGGTAGCAGTTTTGTAGATGGAGAAGGCGGAGGAGTAGGATGAGTTTTTCTCTAAGCAGGGTAGCACCAAGTGCACAAGTGGCTGAAGCTTGGGTGGTAGGATACTAAGAAGGAGGAGACAGACCCCTCCCAGGATAACTTGTCCTTGTCTCACATGAGCCACTACAAACTCCAGTGCCTGAGCAACAACACTGAGTTTCTGGCATTGTCAACACTGGCCACCCTGCTGGATCCCCACTGTAAGGATCACATATCATCCCACCACAACATTGTGATCGTAAAGAGAATACAAATTCACTTAAGAATTCCAGCGCTCAGCCAAATCCCTAGAACATTTCCAGATAAAAACAACTTTTATTTCATTTTATTTAAAAACATATTCTTATTTCCATGACAAGAGAGTCAAAAAGCTGACGCGTTTCGGATCTAAACGATTCTTAATCTTAGTACAAACTATACAGATGGTAACAAATGTTAAATATTCTCACTAGTTTCTAGACCTCCCCGAAACTGGGTTACCGGGTGTTACCTTGGGTAAGTGAACTCATTGTTGTTCATAATTTATAGTTAAACATATAAAATCTTTATGATAGTTTAACCCTGTGGGAACCAGTGTGTTTAATGTGAGGATCCAGTAGTTTTTTCATCCGGTCTCCACCTCTTGTAGGATTGTCTACACGCTCTATAGGAAGTACTATGAGAAACTTTGTGTTACCGGCATGGATTTCTCCGAAGTCTTTAGATGCACCTGACAATGTAGTGATGTAGTATGAGACATATGTTATGTGTTCCACTATGCAAGTTTTTAATTTTCGTATTGTGCATCCCATGTACTGCACATTGGAACATGGGAACATTTGATTAGGTATACAATGTCATCTGAATTGCAATGTAGGTGTCTGTTAATATTATAGATGAGATTGTCTTCCCATGTGGGACTTTTTCAACTCTCACTAAATACAAGGAACACAAAATGATACTGAGTGAATTAAGGGTTTTAAAAACACCAACTACCCCGTATGATGTAACATCATATCAGAATGTTCCTTTAAATTAATAGAGCTGATCATTATGTATGAAGAAAAGGTTACAAGAACTGAATATAAAAATTAACAAGAAGATCTGACACGGTATGGAACCACCACGGAGTATCATGAGTCGGAAAGGAAAATGGAGTCAAACTTACAGAAAATGAAGGATACAATAACTACCACAAAAAAGACTCAATTTGAAAGAGATATACAGGACTGTGCCACAAACTCAATTTATTATTGAAAAGAGAAAAGAACACGACCGTTGCGCTCAATCCTGAGAAAACACAATAGATCCAAATATGAAACACCCAAAGTACAGATTTTTCTGAAGATAATTCCAATGCAGCACAGAATCTCCAAAAATCTGCATTACTCCCAAAAAATTCCTCAAAAAACAACAAAACAAACAATTTCTTAAAAAAAAGGAACAAATGCAGAGCAGGAAGAAAACCGACATCACACAAAAAATAAACAACATGGATACTAACAATAGTATCATAAATCTTTCAGCTTGCATCTTATCCCAAGCAGAGATTTCTGTCTTATCTAAAGGTTTGAATTGTATCCTAGTGCCAATAAATTTATAAGATTGCTGACAATAAAAACATTTTTTCTCCAGTGATGGACAAGAAGCAACAAATCAAGATTCCCAGAATACGGTCATCTCCACATTGTTTTTATACAAGATGAATTTGCGAAAAGTCTGGACTTCAGTGAAGAATTCCCACTGACACAACTAATCGATCTAGTCAGGAATATAATAAAACTCCCCTCCAAACAAGATTACCAGACATGGACCCGTTCCAAAATGCTGTGGAAAGAGACCTAGCAGTCTTACAAACAGAAATTTCATCGAGACAAAAAAGTTAAATTTACAGAGAAAGATTATTCTGCCATTCAGAGCTTAAATCATAATCCAAGAAGGTATATACGTGTAAATACCTATAAAAAATACCTCACCTTCAACCCTAGTACAAAAATTCAGGAAAAGTTGTCTAAACTAGCATGACCGTTCTGCTTCATTAATCTCTATCCCTTTAAGGACAGTTTTAAGTGCAAAAAATGATGGATAACACAACCTGACATGATAATTACATTTAGATAAACTGTGATGTTGCAGCCCTTTACACATCCATCCCACATACTCAGGCAATACAAGCAGCAGAGTACCATCTTAATAAATGCATCCACTTTTCTGGGTCTTGTATTGATGTTCCTATATTCAAACTATTTTTTCATGTTCGCCAGTGACTTATGTTTAATTACAAAATTGCCCTTTGGGCTCAAAGTTCTCGCCTTCATTGGCAAACATAAATTTATCCTGGTATGAGGAACATATAATATTTTGTAAAAAAAAAATAGCCCATTTCGAGAGTTATATAGATGACTGGTTGATAATTTGGACTGACTCTTCCTGTTACATTTCTGAAATGGTACGGTATCTTAATAATAATGATTTCAATTTGAAATTCACCTACACTTTTTCCACTATGGAAATTTCCTTTTTAGATTTGTTACTAATAGGCAACTAATAGGCAGCTAAAGTAGAAACAACCTTTATAGGAAGCCCACCGCTGGCAACTCTTTATTAAATGCCATGTCCTGTCACAGGAACATGGGTCACAGGAGCATCAATGACAGTACTCCGCCCCTTCGGCTCACCCCTTTTCTTGGTCTGTAGAAAACTCTTCAGAAGGGCACGGTCCAGGATGTTGTCCTCAGACTCCCAAGACCTCTTCTTCGGACCGAACCCTTCCAGTCAACAAAAAAGTACCGCTTTCCTCTGTCCAACTTCATATACAGGACCTTATTTTACCTTGTAGACATCAGTGCCATCAACCTTATGAGGAGGTACCTGTTGGTAGAAGAGGTTCCGGATGACTGGCTTCAGGAGAACGACATGGTAGGAGTTGGGGATTTGCATGGTGAGAGGAAGGCGCAGCTTGTAGGCCACAGGATTGATGTGTTTTAGCACCTCTAAAGGACCCAGGAAACGTGGCCCAAGTTTATAGTTGGGAATCTTCAACTGGACATATCTAGAGGAGAGCCACATTTTATAACCTAGAGAAAAAACTGGGGGATGTCTGCAGCCTGAGTTTTAATGCAGACGGATAGCCCACAGTAGAGAATGACAAGTCTGTTCCCAGATGGACTTAAGGTCTTCTACCAACTCTTCCATGGCAGGAACATCAGCAGACATGGAGAGAGGAAGAAGTGGGCATGGATGTTGTCCATAAACAACAAAGAAAGCAATGGCACCGGCAGACTCCGAGTTCAAAGCATTGTAGGAGCGTTTGGTGGAGACAAAATGGCCGAGATAGCAGCCCAGGATCTGATTGATCCTCTCAACTTCTCCTTTGGACTGCAGGTGGTATGCAGATGAGAAGTCCAGCTTCACTTAAAATTGACCACACAGGGTTCATCAGAAATGGGAAACAAAGTTGAATCCACAGTCCGAGACAATGTGAAGGGGAAGTGCACGAAGCAGGAAGAACGGCAGACCTGGCATAGGAATAAAGTGGGACATCTTGGAGAACCGGTCAGTTAGGGCCATATGACAGTATTACCAGAAGAAGATGTAAGGTCCATAATAAAGTCCATAGCCATGTGAGTCCACAGGTAGCTGGGTATGGGCAACGGCAGAAGAAGAGCAGCAGGCTTGATAAAAAGTGGCTTGTTTTGGGCACAAGAAGTGCAGGAGCCCAAAAAATCCTGTACATCCCAGGGTGCCCAGCCACACGTGAGCAATGTCCCCAAGTTAGAATCCTCTTCTGAAGAGCAGGTCGGACATAGGTCTTGCCAGGAGGATGTATCCAAAAGGTCCACTGGATCCGCAACAACTAGTCCCAATGGAAGAATGACATGCCAAGGAGCCGATTTTTCCCCAATGATATCCTAGGCACGAGAAAGGGCACAAGCCTTGACGCTCTTTTTTTTGCCATACGGAAGTGGATAAAGAAATTGAAGCGTGAGAAAAAGAGTGACCAGTGGGCTTGTCGTGGATTGAGGCACTGAGCAGTCTGGATATATTATGGAGGTACTTATGATCAATATATATGCAGACTGTAAAGTTAGCTCCCTCCAGAAGATAGTGCTACTCTTCTAAGGCCAGTTTTATGGCCAGTAGCTCTCAGTCTCCTATGGAGTAATTTCTTTCTGCAGAGGAGAAAGTCTAAGAGAAGAACCCACAGGTGAGACTTTGGCCCTTGAGCCTTTTCTGGGTGAGCACAGCTCCAAATGAGAAATCATCAATCTCCAGATAGAATGGCTTCCTCACATCAGGCCGTGTGAGAACTGGAGCAGAGGCGAAGACAGACTTCAGCGAAAGCTTCTTCAGCCACCAGAGGCCAAAGTTTAGGATTGGCGTTCTTCTTGGTCAGTGCCACAATAGGAGATACCAGAGAGGAGAGTTAGTATAAATTGCCGTTAATAATTGGCAAAGCCCAGGAATCTCTGTATAGCACAAAGTCCTTCCGGGGCGTGGCCACTGGAGAACCACAGATAACTTAGTGGGATCCATCTGAAGGCCCTTGTCGGAGATGATGTACCAGAGAAATGGATGGCTCTTCTGATGAAACTGGCACTTCTCGAGTTTAGCATAAAGGTGATTGGCCCTTAGACAGCTGGGGACTTGCCATAGGTGGGACCAGTGGGACTCACTGGTGGGACTCACCAGGATATCATGGAGGTAGACCATGATATAGGTATATATAAAGTCTCTGAGAATGTTGTTGACAAACTCCGTTGGAGTAATACAGAGTCCAAACAGCATGACAAGATAATTGAAGCGTTGATCATAAGTATTAAAGGCGGTCTTCCACTCATCGCCTTTGCGGATGCGAATGAGGTTATATGCCCCATGTAGGTCTAGTTTGGTAAAGACCATGGCTCCACATAGGTGTTCGAAAAGTTCAGTGATCAACAGAAATGGGTAGATTTTCTTCACATTCATTTTGTTAAGGCCACGATAGTCTATGCATGGACGGAGAAACCCATCCTTTATCCAGCACAGTCATCGGTGGGTAAAAACATCGAAACTTCTTTATTGAAAAGTTGATAAAAATGTAACCAACGGCACATAGCATACATACCCCTGTCACACTAATGATCAATGTGTTGCCGGCTTTAGTCATGATCTCACATTCAAACATACTGGGGCTTATTTACTTACCTGGTCCAGTCGTGATCCTGCGGCGCGTTGTCCGACGAGGATTCGGGTCTGCCGGGATTCACTAAGCTCGTGCGCCCAATATCCACCAGGTGTCCCTGCTTCGCCGAGGTCCGCTGGAGTTCACCTTCTTCTTCCCGGTGCATGTGAGTGTGTGTCTTGTGACACAAATCGTTTTTTAAATTCCGCATTTTTTCCAAATCCATCGGGTTGGCTGAAGGCCACGCCTCCCGATTTCTTTCTTTTTTAAATTGCCACCATAATTATTTTTAAAATGTTTAGATAAGGCGGAAATTTTGAAATTGTCATTCGTAACATCGGACATATGTCTCTGTATCCTGTTCTTAGCTGGTCCTATCGTACAGCCCACATATTGAACTAAGCACTCTGTACAGGAACCTAGATAAACTACATTAGTAGTGTTGCAACAAGCTTAAAGAAGCACCCCTTCTGGAAACATACCTAATCCCCGATGACACAACCTCTCGCCACTCTGGGTAAGTTTTTTCTAATAATGCGTTTAACCTCATTGTATTGTATAAAGGTTGTGACGAAGGTGACAGGAATTTACCTTTTTTTATATTTCTTTTTATGTTTTCTTCTTCCATCCATCAGTAAACTGTCCTTTGTGATTTTATTGATTTTACTTTCTGCTACATCCAGAGTGTGGTCCCTTTCCAATGATCATTCCTTTACATTTTTGATCTCTTTATCTGAGTCCTCTTTTTTGGTGCTGTTCCTTTACACCCTTACCATTTCCACAAACGAAATATTATTGATAACATGTTTGGGATGGTTAGACGTGGCAAGTAGTATAGAATTGCCTGTAATCTCTTTCCTGTATGGAATGGTGATGACCCTGTTAGATTCTCCTTTCAATCTTACATCAAGAAACACCTCTTCTGACCCTCCAAAATTGTGGGTGAACTTAAGGTTCATGTGATTGTTGTTATAAATCATATTTTCAAATTTGATTTGTGTACTACCCCAAATCCACACTAAATTGTCAATGAACCTCCCCATCCATTTGATATGATTTTTGAAGGGATTAGAAGGTGAAAATACAAAAAGTTCTTCCCACGGGGTCATGTAAATATTTGCAAGTGAGGGGGAAAATTTGGCGCCCATGGGGACTTAAAAATAATATGTACTGTTGAAAATGAAAAAATTGTGATCTAGAAGAAATAGAGTTACTGTAGCTATGTAATCTTTAAGTTCTGGACTGTAAGTACTATAAATACTGAGGTGGTGTTCCAAAAAGTATATGTCCATGTCATGTGGGATTGATGGTTACAATGCTACGACATCACTTTTAGCTAGACTTAGATTATCATTCCATTCCAGTTTCTCCGAAATTTGTAAAAGATGCTTTGCATCCCTTAAGGTTTCAATAATAAAGTTTCAATGTTTTTACCCACTGAAGACTGTGCTGGAACATTTGTTTTTTTCTGTGAATACTGGAGTCTCGGGATCATCCATGCACATCAGGTGGTGAGCACTACGGAGTGGTGAGCAGCAAATTTTGTTTTTCTCTTTTGGCTATGTTAACCCATCCTTTTTGGCCACAAAGAAGAACCCTGCATCTGCATAAGAAGAGGATTTGCATATGAACCCCCTCTGCAAGTTCTCCTCCACATAGGCCGACATAGCCACGGTTTCAGGCACTGAAATTACATACACACGACCTTGTGGAGGGGACATTCCTGGCAACATGCCTATGGGCCTGTCGTAGGGACAGTTTGTAGGGAGAGTCTCTGCTTGCTTCTCTAAGAAGACACCGGCAAAGTCCATATATGGAGCATTGAGACCCAGAGGTTTGGAGGACATCGGAGAAGATATGGTGGACACGGCACAAGGTACCACAAAACAGGGTGACTGACATTACGGTCCCCAGAAGAGAACTTCACCGGTATGTCACTTGAGATCAGGAGCATGTTTTTGCAACTACGGGAGGCCCAGTAGAACAGAAGACGCAGACATAGAAGGACAGTCTCTCCTTGTGCAAGGCCCCAACATACAAGCACAGAGGCTCTGTGTGATACTGGACTAAGTATCTGACAGAAGCAGAGTGGCAGTAAGATCAGCAAGGTCAGGTAGCGGGACCTTGACCTGATCCTACCATCAGACACCAGAGGTAGTGGACCCACTGGACAACCGTGGACGATGACGTAAGCCAACACCTGGGAGTGGAGTCTAAGTGGCACCTGGTTTGCAACATAGCCTGTCTCTGCGGTGGTGGCCAAGGTGAAGTACAAAGTCCAGGGCATCTGACCTGACACACTAAAGAATGAAGGCATAATGTTACATTGTATTAATTTGTACAGCATATTATGTTTATAACAGTGCACATCCTCCACAGTACACAGCATACGGCAGTGAGAAGGAAGGGAAAGCAGGAAGACAGGACTAGGAATCTCTCATCTCTAATTCCTGGTCAGCAGCTACTGGGAAAGATCTGTGTAAATATGTAAATTATATAAAAATATGTATATTTTCTGAGGGGGCCTATTCACAAGTCTGCTATGGGGCCTTGCCCCTCCTAGTAGTTCCGTCCCTGCTCATACTACATCACTACATTGTCAGGTGCATCTAAAGACTTCAGAGAAATCCGTGCTGGTAACACAAAGTTTCTCATAGTACGTCCTACAGAGCGTGTAGACAACTTTAACAGAGGTGGCGACTGGACGAAAAAACCCCGATCCAGAGAACCAAACTGGATCCTCACAATAAACACACAGGTTCCTACAGAGTTAAACTATCGTAGAGATTTAATGTATAACTTAATTCATAGTGATTTGCAAATGTTTACTTACCCAAGTTTACTTACCCCAGGTAACGCCCCTGTCTGATGCCTGGGGAGGTCTAGAATGAATTTAACATTTGCTACCAGCTGTATAGTTTGAACTACGATTAAGGATCGTTCAGATCCGAAACGCGTCAGTTTTTTTACTCTCTTGTCATGGCAGTTAAATATGTTTTTCAATTAAAATGAAATAAAAGTTTTTTAAACTGGAAATATTCTAAGGATTTTGCTGGAAACCAATTTTTTCTTGTGAAATGAACTGACTCTGACTCAGATACTCCCTGCAGCGGCCGGCTGGGACAGCAACGAAGTTGAGATTAAAAATACAAAAAACTTTTCCTTATTACTTGTGTAAACAGAAAATATCAGAGCCGGCTTCCTCCGAGGCTGCTCTTCCCGTGGTCCTGCCTTCCTGTGTCCCTACCTTGGCTGCCACTGCGGGCCTAGTAGCACCCGTGGAGCGACCTGGTGGCTCCCCACCGCAGTAAGTCCATCCCGCTTTGTGGCAGGCTCTGGCGGAGACCAGGAGTCCACTTAGACTCCTCTCCCAGGTTGCGGCTGGCATCGTTATCTCCCGCGGTGGTCCAGGGAGTCCACAGACTTTAGTTCTAAGGGACTATTCCCATAGACTGTGACATGTACCCACCCCATTTTTAAAAGTACACTACTAAAAGTACCAGAAACTGCCTTTAGGAAGATTTTTAACCTTTTAAGCACTTCATAGTAATTAAAACAAAATGGAGGGAAAATTTAGAATGGTCTAATTTTGCCGGTAATACATTAGTTTGTCCCTCAATGTAAACCCATCTTAAAATTTGATTAGCAATTTCCCCTGAGCACAGAGACCCCCCACATGAGCAAGGCGCAGAAGGGAAGGAGCGCCCTGCAGCAGACAGTTTGTCCTATACAACCTAGTGGACTTTCATTTTCTCATTGGCCCCTTGTAGGCTATAAAATTTTAGCCTTTCCGTAAGTGTGGACATGTGACATGTTTCACAGGATGAGATGCATTGTTTAAAAAAATGATTTACTTTTTTTGGGCGAAGGAGCAGAAAAGCATCAATTCTGTAATAGAACATTTTATATATACTGTATACAGCACATCTCAGGCACATAATAAAACTCACTTTATCTCTCATCGTGTCTACAAAGATGCCGCGATCTCGGTGTAATGATCGATGTCCTCCAGGATTCAGGAAGGCTCCTAATGGAGGATTTCATGTCTGCTGCTATGACTGTGTCCCATGTGCTGAGGGGGAAGTGTCCAACACAACAGGTGAGAAAATTCTTCAAGTAAATATCCATTAATTTATCCTATTTTATCTTATATATCAAATATCATATCCAGCTATCATAGACTAATGCATCATCCATTATCTAAAAGAGCAGGCACAAAGACATTTTATCAGGGTACCGCACTGAGCCAATTTCTCTCCAGGTTGGACCACATCACAAAGAAATAATCTTCTTCTATGTTCTGCCACGATCCACATTGTCTCTTCTTCTAGGTCTTCCATGACTGCAACTCGATGCTCCGGTCCTCAACTGGAAGATTGTTGAGATCCTGAGTTGGGAACCAGATTGTCATTCTTGCTGCATGGCTTCACCACCTCCTGTCCGGACGAATTTCCAGCTTCTTAGTCCCCTCCAGAGATGTCTTGGGACTTAAAAGAAGAAGAAGAGGAGGTCGAAGAAGAAGAGGGGCCATAAAGGGGGGTTACTGTCACAGATGCACCCGCGATCCTTGTCGCGGATCACAGGCACACCCATGCCCCTCTATGTTCCGCGGTCCCCGCTGCAGCTGTCCCGCTCCCCGGCCTGGACACACCTCTCCATGCTCCTGGCTGTACTCGTGCTAGGCCGCGCACTCCCACCTCTAGGGTGCGCGCTGGCTCTTTAAGACTTAAAGGGCCAGCACCCTCCTGATTGGCTCTTGATAATCCGTCTCGCCCTTATAATCCGGCACCTCCCTTCACTCCCCGACAGATCTTCAGCATCATTTCCTGCTAAGAAAAAGCCCTCCAGTTTTCCCTGTGTTTCCTGTGTTCCAGCGTTACCAGTGTTCCTCTGTGTCTGTGCCATTTCTGTGACCTACTGTGCCTTCCAGTCTTGCTGTGCCTTCCAGAGTTCCTGTCTAGCGGAATCTACAGTCCATGTCAGCATCACCAGTGTTTCTCTGTGTGCCAGCGTTACCAGTATTCCTCTTTGTTTCCTGCTGTCATCTCAGGTTGGACTGTTTCCTGCATTTCCTGCTGTACTACCTTGGCTGCCACCGTGGGCCTCATACCATCTCCGGCAGTGGTCCAGAGGGTCCACAGAATCTTCCAAGAGACTTTTACACACTTTCCCTCTTCAAGTGTGACAGGAGTATACATAACTTTTAGTGAGGCAAGACCTGGGCTTGGTTAGTTAAAGATAAGAAGTAATGTCCATAGTTCATTGGTTAGTAAATTATCACATGGGCATCCCAGAAACAAAAAACGTCTTTTTCCCTGGAATTGGTAGCATCGTAAATCAGCCAAAGCCCAAATTCTGAGTGTTATCAATCAGCATATAAAATGAAAGCAGTGGGAAAGGGGATTGGATTTCTTCACCAGTTTGAGACGGACAGAGCCTTACGCTCTGGTGGACTTGTCTGCTGAAAGGACTCCTCCTATTCTTTCCCTTTCTAGATATCCTTATATACCACTTGGGTTTTAAGTAGGGGGACTGAGACCCCAATTTCCCCACAGGTGAAGCCTGTTACGCTCGCCATCAGGGAACATGTGACCAAAATGCAATGAAAACCAGAATATTCAACTGAAATACACTCACCGGCCACTTTATTAGGTACACCTGTCCAACTGCTCGTTAACACTTAATTTCTAATCAGCCAATCACATGGCGGCAACTCAGTGCATTTGGGCATGTAGACATGGTCAAGACAATCTCCTGCAGTTCAAACCGAGCATCAGTATGGGGAAGAAAGGTGATTTGGTGCCTTTGAACGTGGCATGGTTGTTGGTGCCAGAAGGGCTGGTCTGAGTATTTCAGAAACTGCTGATCTACTGGGATTTTCACGCACAACCATCTCTAGGGTTTACAGAGAATGGTCCAAAAAAGAAAAAACATCCGGTGAGCGGCAGTTCTGTGGGCGGAAATGCCTTGTTGATGCCAGAGGTCAGAGGAGAATGGGCAGACTGGTTCGAGCTGATAGAAAGGCAACAGTGACTCAAATCGCCACCCGTCCTTCCGTTACTAGCATGGTGTACCTAATAAAGTGGCTGGTGAGTGTATATCATGTATACTGCAAAAGTCCAGCATCCTTCAAACAATAGAATATATCTATAGATATCTATGGTAAATCCAAATACGCCGCTACCGCTTTGTTGTTATATACCATAGACACGTCTCTTCGTATTTTGGGGGGGTCAGTGTGCCAGTTATCTCCGTCTTTTTACAAGGACAATAGCATAGACTGCATGAGTCTTACCCAACCAGATTTTAAATGACAAAACTGAGCAAATGAACAGTTGTGCTCTCCAGATATTAACATTCAAAGTCTCCATCCACCCAGGGTCCTTTGATTCTATAGAAAAAAAAAAAGCAAAATACCAGGCCCTCAGGTAGGTCTGCAGAACGAGTCCTTATAATGAATGCAGCACCTGAGCCAGTCATCTCCATACATTCTCAGAGACAGTGGGATAAACTGTACATAACCTCCAGACCAAATTTTTTTATACATACAATAGAGAAGCAAAAGTCAACAGTCTCGCTCATTGCTTGGTCACAGTAAATGATGATAAAGAGTAGTTTCGGGGGACAATCTCGACCAGATTGCTTTTGTATAATGCATAAGTTCAATGTCTCTCAAACACTATCCTTTATCTAGAAATAAATCCATTGATTGTAAAGAATAATATTAAACGACAGATAGATACTCATGAGGAGATCTCACCCAAGTTGCTCTTGTCTTCTGCCCTTTGAGTAGATTTAACCAACAAGTGTGCTCCAAGCTACTCCTGGTGCATACATTACATGGCCATAGCACATGCGCCATATTCCGGATTCTTTGTCCGTGGAATTCACCTTACTCTCACACAGGGGCAGTTTATATATCCAAACCTCTCTACAGCTTGACTGCTGCTAAGCAGCTTTAACACACGCTGGGGTGTCACCCTAATCAAGGCCTTTGCACTCCTCTGGTTGTCCTTGGCTCTGTACCCTCCGCAAAACACACCGGATCCTCAGCTCCTCCGTCTGCCCCATATAGCCGCTCAGTGCTATGGGGCTCCTGTGAAAAAAGCCACTGGGGTTAGGGTCAAAGTAGGCTGCATGTCCTGGGTACGCAATGGGGATCGCACGGGACGTCCGCTTATATCATCTCGCTCCTGCTCCTCCTCCCACTCTGTGAATGACTTCTCTAGAACCAGTCTCCTCATCTTCAGCGCTTTGCTGGGCTCAGATGAGTTTACCCTCAGTGGTGATATTGAATCATTTTGTTCTGCACCATGATCTCTTGTTCCCTTCTGCTTTTCAGATTTGGTGAACTTTCTTTTGCTGCTATTGATCACCTAGCTTTGTAGCTCAGTTGGAGTGTCATGTTGGAGAGTAACTGGCTCACAGAACTCTCTTCTGAATTGGTTCTGTGCTTTACTTATTGTTGGAAACTGCATATTTAACTACTGTGTCCTTACTGTAGGTTCCTGGGATGTTTTTGGATTTAGGTGTTTACATTTTACCATTAGACTTTGTGTTACATTTGGGGTTTGTTTTGACTCTATACAGCAAAGTGTAATGCATGTGTGGTCATGTGTTCCCCTGTTTGTATGTTATGTGTCCTTCATTGTTGGAGCAGGTGCTTTGTCTTGGTGAATTTAACTCTGTCCCAGACTCATACCTAGACCATATTGATTCAATAGATCCAGTTCAATAATTTTATGGTCCACTGACATATGCATCACTGAAGTGTCCAAATCAAAAACCCTTCTGTTGTAGAAACTTTTCTGTTACAGTTTACCCTTTGGCATCTCCTGTCCTCCCACTATTTTCCCTCTCATACTGGAGGAGATAGAAGAGGCTTTTCAATCCTTGCCGATGGCAAATTCCCTGGATTGGATGGTCTTGAAGGTGACTGGGACAAAAGTGATTCTGAGCCAAATCTTATTAATCTATTCCCCACAACTTTTGACACTATGAGAAAGGAAATGATTGTTGTTCTGCTGAAACAAAGATAGCACCGTACTCTCCCCGACTCCTATAGACCAATTTTAATTCTAATACTAAAATCCCTGCTATGCTCTTGGAGATGAGGCTAAACCAGGTCATTTTATCTCTTGTGCACCCTGACGAAACAGCATTGTACATTAACATGCTGCAATTATTTCTCAACATTGTGGTAACGATCAAGACCCCCGTTTTGTCTTGTCACTGGACACATGCCAGGCAATATGATTCTATAGAGTGGAGATATCTGTTGTTTCTTCTCACAAAATTAAACTTTGGTCCCAGATTAGAGCCATGGTGTAGTAACTATATAAAGATCTTAGTGTACAAGTGCTAACATATTTGGATGTCTCTGCACCATTCTGCATGAGGCAGAGTACCAGACAAGGTTACCCATTTTACCCTCTATTTGCCCTGGCAATAGAGCCTCTAGTTTTTGCTACTCGTCAATTCCTGTCTATCCATAGTCTAACCAGGAGGACCATGGAGAATAAACTTTCTCACCATTCAGATGATACTTCAATGTATGTGGCAAACATCCCGGTGTATGGGATTGAAGGATGCACCTGCCCCCCTTTCCCCACACACCCCTCTATGGCCTTACTCCAGGTTGCGACTTCTTAATTCTCTCCCTGATAAACTGTGGGTAAAAATGGGTAACAAATTCCTGGGCTTCAGGGTACCTGTCACTGTCTCCTTCCACTGAACTCCATCATGCCTTTTTGTGCTGCGATTCCTGAGGGACAACTTTGGATTCCTGTGTGTTCTAAAACCTCAAGTTTGCCTACTCAGAGGCATGGATAAATTGGTCACTGGCTATTATAATAATATCTTTTCAATATTTGCCCCTTTTGTGCTCGGAACTGCAAAGAACTTGAATGGACACCCCTGAAGGTTACAAGTGATTAATAAATACCCTTATGCTACATGTCCATAGGAAATGGACATTCTGAAAGTTAAAGCTTTCCCCTACTCCGCTGTATCTCCCCAGCCACACCCCAGTGATGCCTGTGAGCTTCTCATGGTGTCACCCAACTCTTCCTCCTCATTCTTCTGTTCATAAGCTGTTCCCTGGCTGGCCAAGCCGTGGAGTGGCATAGCACATGTTCCTCCTCTGATCCTTGCCTGCCACCATTACATTCTCTATAGTATGAAGAGCTTTTTCAAGGAGGCGAAAGAGGGGATTGTAGATCAAATGTCCCTCATGTAGGCCCAGTAGTTGGTGGTGAAGCGCTGCTGGTCACTACTTTGACTCACCCTGGCTTTCTAGAGCTAGAATTCCATAATTGCCTACCACTAACACACCCTTTCCAGCATATATAATATGGAATTCCACCTAGTTGGTATATCACATACTTCTATGAGGATGTTGGTAGACAGACAAAAGTTCTCTGTGGTACAGAAAAGTGAGCAGCAGAAGGGAGTGAAAGCCAAAACTGAAAACACACAGCAAACACTCTAAATAGCAGCTCAGTCAGCTCTGAATAGTTCACCAGGAACCTTTGCACAACTAAGTTGAGCATGTTGGCAATACATGGGATGTGCATCAGCATAGGTCAGTCCAAAAATGGTACACGGTTCAGGTCATTGTCGTACACCACCTTGTTGAGCTTGAGGTTTAGTGACCATTCACTTGTCTGCTCCTGGGTCCTAGTCCACCATCTCGACCCCCTTTGGCATGTTCTAGCCACTACCTAGAACTTCCTGACCACCAACTCTTTGTCTAAAATATCACTGTCTTTAACCCATGTTGGGTCTAGGACCTTATCATTACCCCTTTGATGTTCGAACCCTCAGCACTGCACTACTTCATTACAGAAAGCTGCAGCCACTGGCAGTTGTGTTTCATCTTCATTATAGTTCTCTTCTGAAGTCCACCATCCACACCCTCATCCTCCAATAAAAGTTCCAGAAAAGCTTGGAACTTTGTCCTCTACTCTGGCAGATGGATGGACCACGGAATTCCCGCTAAGAGAGGATTGTACAGCATGACTGACTGCTCCGTAAATTGTGGCGGAAATGGTTTTGCTATTTTGAAGTGGGGTGAGGTGCAGGGCTCTGCACTTCAGACTAAGGATAAGAGTGGAAGTTGAGACACTGGCTGCTATGTAATTGACTGATGCCTAAACTTTGTTTTGCTTATTGGGGTCTAAAAGTACATTCTGCATGCCTTGGTGTCTAAAGAAGGGGCCACGCCCCGAAACGTCACATGATGTGGTGGATGCCGTCCTCCTTAATGGAGTAACTACATGGTGTGCTCAGTCTCCCTGAAGTTCACGCTGGATTATATGGACTTTCACACTTGGGTGATTATGTTTTGCCTAAAATGCTTGTAACAATTGATATAGTTTTGATAAAGAAAAATTGCTAAACAGCAAATATCAGTGTGGTGAGCATTTCATTCATACTTTAAGGATTACTCAGGGCGTGGAGACCGAAAGAAACGCTCAGGGACTATTCCAATAAAATATTTTTTATGCAACTATTGGTGCTCACTTTTACCAGAGATGGAAACCATTCTCTACCTACTGAACCGACTCCATCACCAGCAACAGCAGCAGCACCATGACCACCATGACCGTATATCTGCCCCTTAATTCCTGCTTTCCTTATCTTACCAAACAATATATCACCTTACATCATCATACATCAAGGTATTAATGAATGCTACAGACAGCAGCATGACTTTTCTGGGGAGACAGCACCTGCAAGATCTTGATATACTAAGTGCTAATATTCATGTTGATGCCTTCCAAGTATTGCCCTATAATCCTCTTTAGGCAGTAAGAATATTTTTGCACTATAGCAGCCTATAAGTACCGTAGCTGAATTTAGTTCTTCAGAGTGCCCTAAAAAGGGAAATTATTTTTAGATTCATCTGCTCCTAATAACAGCAGCCTCCTCCCTTTATCTAAGTTTCCTGGTTTTTGAGTCTCTGTCTGTCTGACAGATCTAGGTTGTGGTTGCTGTTTGTTATTGGGTCAGTCTCAGTGTTTAATGGCATCTGGAGAGTCACATGTCCAACCCGGCCAGTCAAAGGCATGCCTACAAAGGGCAAGCTTATGGTTGCTAAACTTCTGGAAGCTGCTTAATTTTTTTCTTTAATCTGTTGAGCAACTTGGTGCTTTTTACAGAAAAAGGACCCACATCCTGAACTGCAATGCTTGTTGGGTTTCTGGGTTCGTGGGTGCTGAATCTGACAAATTTGGTCTTGACCTAAACTTTGCAGTTCAGGTCTACTCAGCACCAGTAGAAGCCTAATGGCCCCATAATAGACAGGCATTTTTTTTCCAAAATAAGTTTTAATATGCTTTGTATTAGATTTGGTGTAGTATGGTAAACTGTAATGTATTCATGTCTTACTTGATAACTTTTTACATCATGATACCTGATCTCGGGGACAGCAAAAGCCATTGAAAGGGATATCATGCTGATTCACGGTGGTGAAAACATGGTGTGAGTTACCTTAAGCTTTGCTAGACCTTTACTTAAAATCTAAATTTGGCTTAAAAAAAGTAATGCTTGAGCTTCACATTTGCAATGTTATCAACCCAGGACTAACAGAGTATGGGGACAATTAGTTGGTTAGGATCATAAGGTCTTGCTTGCTTGTGGCCTTGTGGCTGGGGTCACAGTGCTCTGGTGTCAGGCTCCACCTTGGACTATGACGTAAGCCGACACCTGGGACCACGCCTAAGTGGTAGCCGGTTTACACCAGAGACTGCCGCAAATCAGATTGCTCTTGCTGCGGCATGATACCACCAGGTCGTTCCACAGGTACAACTTGTCCGCGGTGGCAGCCAAGGCGAGGTACAGAATCGTCAGGCAAACTTGTGGTTGGGGACAGACAGGGGTGTGAGACAGGTAGCACAAGATAAACGTAAGGAACAAAGCAGGAGCTTAGGACAGGCGGAACAGGATCAGAATAAAAAATGCAGAACCGGGGTCACTTCCGGGATTCAGAAAAGCAGCAAAACGCATAGGACAGCTTTCCCAAAGGTTCAAGGTACTAAGATCCTGCAGGGAATGGTGGGAGAGGTCGGCTTTTAACAACTTCCTAAAAAGGGCCAGCACCAATCAGCGGTGTGCTGGCCATTTAAATCTTTTGAAACCGGTGCGCTAAAAACGGGGTCGCGCGTGCACAGCCGCCGGCATGGGTACAGGTAAGTGGCTGCAGAGAGATTCCTGATACCGACATACCTGATCTTAAACAAGACCTTGCCCACCCCTGTCTGGGCCAGCAGGGTAGAAGCAAGAAAAGGAAGGGGAAGCAGTAATATGGAAGATAGTCCCTAGGGGGCACTAAGGGGTGTAGATATGTGGCCAATCCTGTTTTTTTTTTTGTACCACAGCCCAGATATCTTCTTTGAAGCCTATTTGACTCCGCTGCACGAGCAGCTTAGCAATGTCTGGATCGTATCTGTAGCAGCTGTCCACCGACTCCTGACTAAGGGTTAACTGAGTTAACCCTTGAATAACATTGCAGTGATGTTCCACTATTAGGTGGTAGTGTTTTTCTGTGCCAGTAGTTTTTTTTGCCAAAAATACACTTATTCATGGAATTTATCAGGGGTTCTTCCCCTAGACACTGGCATAGCAGCTCTCAAATAACTGAAAATGCTAGATTATTACCAACACTTGTGATTATTTTCTCCTTTACACTACCTCCATGGGGCATGAGAGGGGTGCGGCCAAGGAGCTCATTCCCGGTGCACTTGCTGTAGCATGCAACTTTTCATACGTAAAATAGATGCTACGCAGTCCCTTGCTGGATACTTACTGGTGAACCTCTGACAATCCAAAGTAATGATCCAACGCGTAAAGTAGGGAAATCCTCAACATTTTTATTGGCTTCCATAAAACAGTATATCATTGCATAAACCATAGCATTGCTTCTGTGCTTTAGACTACAGTATCCAGCCTACGCGTTTCGAGCGCATTACACACTCTGAGTCATGGCTCACACATGTCTGAGAGGGAACAACTATATAGTAGTGTGGCCGGGAAAGACGTCAGGGGGAGAAGGGACAAGAATCCGCCTCCACCCGTGACGTAAGTAAGGGTCCCTGCTCCTGATCTGTCCTGTCCGGCCCCAGCTGCTGTTTCTCCGTCCTCCCTGTACGTGCACGCGTTACCAACTCCTAGGGCGTGCGCTGGCTTCTGCCGATTTAAAGGGCCAGCGCGACACTAATTGCCACTGGCCTTTCTAATGTAAACTATTTAACGTTGCTTCTTCCTGTTACCCTTGCCAGATCTTTGTGCCTAGAGCCTTAGAGAAAGCTGTGTCTATGCCTTGTGCTGTTTGTGTGAATTCCCGTTGTGGTTCTGTTTCTGACTTTGCTCCTTTGTTGCCTGCCCTGACCTGTTGCTACGACTCTGACTCCGATCATGTGCTCCGAGATTGCCTGCCATTGCTGTACCTCGACCCTGGCTGCCACTGCGGACAAGTCAAGCCTGTGGAACGACCTGGCGGTACCACGCCGCGGCAAGTGCAATCCGCTTTGCGGCGGGCTCTGGTCAAAACCGGGTGCCACTTAGACTCCGGTTCCAGGTAGTGGCTTGTGTCATCGTCCACAGTGGTTCAGAGGATCCACAAACTCTATGCCTGACAGTAAGATCCGGCGATGGATCCCGCCGAGGTTCCGCTTCCCACTCGGCCGACTTTGGCTACCATCATGGTCCAGCAATCCTGAGAGATTGCCCCTCAACACGAACAGCTGGAACTGGTTACCGCCATGCTGCAGCACCTGATAGCCACCCAGCAACAACAGATTCCTGAGGCTGCTCCCACGGCCCCGCTACCCTGTCTTGTCTTCCTGCCGCCGAACCTAGGCTTCAGCTATCTATGCCCGGCAAGTATGATGGCGATCCCAAGATGTGCAGGGGCTTCATAACCCAGTGCTCCCTTCACATAGAATTTATGCCATCTCATTTCATCACAGAGCGATCCAAGGTGGAATTCATAATCAGCCTCCTCTCTGGAAAAGCCCTGGCCTGTGTTACTCCTCTTTGGGATATAGACGACCCGGTCCCGGCTAATCTTACAACATTTCTGGCAGAGTTCCGGTCCGTCTTTGAGGAACCTGCATGGGTTTCTTCTGCAGAGACTGCATTGTTGAATCTATGCCAGGTGAACTCATCTGTGGGAGAATATGCTGTCCAGTTCAGTACCCTGGCCTCGGAACTCTCCTGGATTGATATGGCCCCGTCCGCAGCTTTCAAAAAGGAACTGTGCCTTCATGTTAAGGACACTCTGGCCGCTTGGGATCTGCCGTCTACCCTGAGTGGGCTCATCACCCTAGCCACCCGAATTGACATGCAGTTTAGGGAGCCTGCCAAAGAGTTATGCCTGGAATGACCCCACACCCACGACGCTTTCCTCACCTGGCTCCTGCTTTCCAAAGACTAGTCCAACCTCCAGTTGTACTATGTGCAGAAAAGCATATGGAGGTGGACAGGGCCAGACTCTCTTCCCAGGAGCATATCAGAAGACGTCAGGGAAACCTTTGCTTCTATTGTGCCAGTCCTGAGCACTTCCTGGGGTCTTGTCCTATCCATCCCCAACATCGGGGAAATGCCAGCACCCAGGGTTCTTGGGAAAGCAAAGCTTCTCCAAACCTGATGTCACCGGTGCTTCTCAGATCCAGGTTTCTGCTTTCTTGGACTTCGGGTCCGCTATGGGCTCCCGTTTTTCCCCATCACTGGCAAACATATATGTGTCTATGTGGGAAGAACAATATATATATCTATTTCCTGGTATGGTAGATACAAAGACGATTTGTTAATAATATGGAAGGGACCGACCTGCACAGCAGATAGTTATGTTTATTGAGTACATTAACAACAACACATATAATCTTCAGTTTACTCATACACAGGAAAACAAAACTATACCCTTTTTAGATCTTCTTTTAACGGGCTATGCTGATAAAAATACTATTGCTACGTGTCTATATAGAAAACCTACCAGCGGCAATGCTATATTCCATGCAACCAGTAACCATCCTAAACACGTTACTCATAGTTTACCAGTAGGTGAATTTATTAGAGCCCGAAGGAGTTGCAGTGACGATTCCACATTTAATCAAGAGTGTATAGCCATGAGACAATGGGGGTCATTTACTAAGGGCCCGATTCGCGTTTTCCCGACGTGTTACCCGAATATTTCCAATTTGCGCCGCTTGTACATGAATTGCCCCGGGTTTTTGGCGCACGCGATCGGATTGTGGCGCATCGGGGCCGGCATGCGCGCGACAGAAATCGGGGGGGCGTGGCCGAACGAAAACCCGACGTATTCGGAAAAACCGCCGCATTTAAAAACCGAAAATGTGTCGCTTGGGGAGCGCTCACCTTCACCTTCTATGGGATGGTGCATTCCGGGGCGTTAAGATTATTTTCGGCGCTGCAGCGCCACCTGGTGGACGGCGGAGGAACTACCATCTTAAATCCCAGCCGGACCCGAATCCTGTGCAGAGAACGCGCCGCTGGATCGCGAATGGGCCGGGTAAGTAAATGTGCCCCAATGTCTGCTGCATAGGGGCTAAAATAATCACACAATAGACATTGCAGAAAACAAAGCTAAAAATAAAGACAGACAATCCTTACTACAAGAAAAACCTAAAAGCCCTCAAAACCAACAGAACCAGGTAGTATTTTCTACTTCTTATAGTAATGACTGTTACAAAATAATCAATATCTTGAAAACTTACCTGCCCATTCTTACTGGAGACGATAAACTCCATGAAATTCTTAAAGGATGCCGTTTTGTGGCCCGTAAGGCTACTTCCATAGGTGACATAATCTCACCTTTTGTATATCAAAGCCATAGTAACATTCAATCTAGAACCTGGCTTGATGTCAAAGGATCATATCCTTGTGGAGGAACGAGATGTAATATATGTTCATACATTTTACCTACTAAAACCTTTTCCTCTACATATACTAACAATATGTTTGATATCTTATCTATGATAAACTGTAATACTCGTAATGTAATCTACCTGGCCACTTGCACCATTTTCAAAGTTCAATACGTGGGTAGCACTATTCGACCTCTTAAGACTAGATTATCTGAACATATTCGAGATGCTACCAAAAATGATCAATTTTCCAGTAGAGGTATGTCCTGTCTTTCCAAACATTTTCTTAATGTACACCAAGGCAATGTAATCAACTTACGAGTAACAGCAATAGAAAAGGTTACCGCCCCCAGACGAGGAGGAGACAAGATCCGTAAACTCTGCAACAGGGAGATGTATTGGATATTGAAATTTAGATACACGGACACCTACTGGTCTTAATAGTAGAACAGACATCATGTATTTGTACTAATCCCACATAGTATTTTCTCGGCATCTACATCGTATGTTACATGTTTATGTAACACACCTGCACCCAAAGTTTGTTTAAAAGTGCTTTTTAGTACAGAAACGGTAGACCATGACTAAGGACGAAATATGTAATGTCCGAAACGCGTATGTCCATCTGTGCTATATCTTTTATCCTGTATGTAAGCTTACTACTTCTCTTTTTTGTATGTCACATTTTTCTATTTTTAATGGAGTTATAGTAAAGAAAATGGACTTTTAATCTCAAGTATACGAGTGCTGGATCTCCAATTTGTCTATGCCTCTTCCAGTACCAGCCCTGGTTTCTTCTGTGGCTCCCAAGGTCCTGGAGGGCCTTCCCGCTTGCTATAAGGACTTTTGTGACGTCTTCTCGAAGAAACAAACCGAGACGTTGCCACCTCACCATCCCTACGATTGTCCTGTGGATCTGTTGCCTGGTACATCCCCTCCGCGGGGTCGTGTTTTCCCGCTCTCAGTACCAGAAACCGCGGCCATGTCTGAATATATCCAAGAAAACCTGCAGAGGGGATTCATACGTAAGTCCTCTTCTACGGCTGGTGCAGGTTTTTTCTTTGTGACCAAGAAGGACGGGTCACTCCATCAATGCATAGACTACCGCAGCCTTAACAAGGCCACAGTTAAGAACCGCTATCCATTACTGTTGATCACTGAGCTGTTTGTACGTCTTTGTGGAGCCAGGATCTTCTCCAAGTTGGATCTTTGAGGGGCTTACAACCTCATTCGTATCCGCCAGGGAGATTAATGGAAGACCGCTTTTAATACCCATGATGGACAATTTGAGTACCTGGTGATACCGTTTGTACTCTAATGCACCAGCCGTCTTCCAGGAGTTCGTTAACAACATCTTTAGAGACTTGTTTTATGTTTGTGTTGTGTCCTATTTGGACGATATTCTGGTATTCTTTCCGGACCTTGAGACCTACCAAGTCCACGTTTGGCAAGTACTTAGTCAGTTAAGAGCCAATCGCCTTTATGCCAAACTTGAGAAGTGTCAATTCCATCAGCAAAGTATTCCTTTTCTCTGCTATATCATCTCCGACAGAGGCCTCCAAATGGATCCTGCCATGCTGTCTGCGGTTATTCAGTGGCCCCACCCTGTAGGTCTATGCGCTATACAGCGGTTTCTGGGCTTTGCAAATTACTACCGGCACTTCATCCCACACTTCTCCTCTCTGGTGTCTCCTATTGTGGCACTTATCAAGAAGAGTGCCAACCCCCGACTCTGGCCTGTGGCATCTGAGGAGGCTTTCATGAACTTAAAGTCTATGTTTGCTTAAGCTCCTGTTCTGGTGCGTCCCGACACAGAGAAGCCTTTCCATCTGGAAGTGGATGACTCTTCAGTAGGGGCCGGTGCAGTGCTCATGCAGAAGGGTGCCAAAGGCCGCACCATCACCTGTGGATTCTTCTCCAAGTCTTTCTCCTCCTCAGAGAGGAATTATTCTATAGGAGATCGAGAACTGTTGGCGATTAAGCTCGCCTTGGAAGAGCGGCGTTATCTACTGGAGGGAGCTCGGTTTCCGGTCAGCATTTATACGGACCACAAGAACCTTTTCTATCTCCAGACTGCTCACTGACTCAATCCACGTCAAGCTCTCTGGTCACTCTTTTTCGCCCAGTTCGATTTCCTCATTCATTTCCGTCCTGCCAAGAAGAACATCAAGGCTGACACCCTATCTCGTGCCTTGGATGTCATTGGGGAGGAACCGGCTCCTCGGCATGTCATCTCTCCTGACCGACTGCTACTGGCCGCTCCTGTGGATCTTCGTCAATTACCTCCTGGCAAGACATACGTATGACCTGTGCTTCGGAGGAAGATGCTGTCTTGGGGACATTGCTCTCGTGTGGCTGGGCATCCTGGGGTGCAGCATTCTATCACCCTCATTTCCCGATTCTACAGGTGGCCAGATCTGGATGTTTGGGACTTTGTGGGTTCCTGTGCTCCCTGTGCCCGGAATAAGCCATCACGTCTCAAGCCTGCAGGTCTTCTTCTGCCGTTGCCAATACCCAGCTGCTTGTGGACTCATGTGACCATGGACTTCATCATGGACCTACTGGGGGATATTTATCAGGACCTGAAATAATCGCAAAAGCTAGCTTATTGCTAGCTTTTGCAATTATTTGCCCTGATCTGCCACCTTCATGCCAGTGGGGCGTGAAGGAGGGGCGCGGGCGGCCGGGAGTGGGCTGGCGCGGGGTGTTACTGTCCCCGAGCCTGCGCACTCGCTGCTGCCAGCATCTTTTTGCTGCGTTTTTTTCTACGTCAGGCCCTGCCTGAAGCGGAAGCCTCTTGATGTATTGGGCTGTGAACATGCAGCGACGGGGCTATCATACGCTGGCGCACGAGCGCCAGCTTATGATGAATATGCCCCACTGCCTTTATCAGGCAATACCATCATCTGGGTGGTGACTGATCGTTTTTCAAAAATGTCCCATTTTGTCCCACTGCCAGGTTTGTCATCTGCTCCACGTCTTCCCAGCCAGTTCTTCCGTCACATCTTCCAACTACATGGACTTCCCCAGCACATCATCTCTGACCGTGGGGTTCAGTTTGTCTCTGAATTCTGGCGTTCTCTCTGCAACCAACTTCAGGTGAAATTGGACTTCTCTTCCGCCTATCATCTCCAGTCTAATGGGCAGGTAGAAAGAGTTAACCAGACCTTGGGCTGCTATCTACACCATTTTGTTTCTGCCCATCAGGACAATTGGTCTGCTCTGTTGCCATGGGCAGGGTTCTCTTACAACTCCTTGGACTCTGCATCCGCGGGCTCTGCCCCATTTTTTGTTAATTATGGACTGCATCCTCGCCCTCCTCTACCTCTGCCCGTGTCTTCGGATGTTCCTGGTGTTGAGGAGTGGGTACGGGATCTAAAGACCATCTGGGAACAGAAACGCCTTTAATTATTACAGGCTTCAGCTCAAACCAAGTTCAAGCCTGATAAAAAACACAGACCTCCTCCTGTCTGCACTCCTGGTGACAAAGTCTGGCGGTCCTCCAAGTATGTCCGGCTTAAGATTTCTGGCTACAAGCTTGGTCCTCGTTTCCTGGGTCCCTTCGAGGTGCTGAATCGCACTAATCCGGTGTCCTACAAGCTGCGCCTTCCTCCCAACATGCGCATCCAGAACTCCTTCCATGTCTCCCTGCTCAAGCCTGTCATCTTGAACTGCTTCTCCCAACAACTGGCTCCTCCTGCTCCTGTGGCCGACTCCTCTGACATCTATGAGGTAAAGGAGATCCTTGATATGAAGAGGGTGAGGGGTAAGCAGTTATTTTTGGTTGACTGGAAGGGGTTCAGGCCGGAGGAGAGATTTTGGGAACCCGAGGACAATATCCTTGACCAGGACCTCCCAGGACCTCCTGCAGAGATTCCCCCTGCCCAGGAAGAGGGGGAGGCAGAAGGGGGGGGGGGTACTGTCACAGGTGGCTCATCCGTGCCTCTGGCCCCCCGCCAGCACGCCACACTTCCAACTCCGCTTTTCTTGGCCGTCCGCACGCGTTCACGACTCCTAGGGCGCTGGCTTCTGCAGATTTAAAGGGCCAGCCCGCCAGTAATTGGAGATGGCCTTTATAGGGTAAACTATTTAACCTTGCCTCTTCCTGTTACCCTTGCCGGATCTCCGTGCCTAGAGCCTTAGAGAAAGCTGTGTCTATGCCTTCTGCTGTTTGTGTGTATTCCCGTTGTGACCCTGGTTCCATTTCTGACTTTGCTCCTTTGCTGCTAGCTGCCCTGACCTGTTGCTACAACTCTGACTCCAATACTGTGCTGCCCGTCCTGACCTCCTGCCTGCCCCCTACGAGGTTGTCTGCCATTTCTGTAGCTCGACCTCGGCTGCAACTGCGGAAAAGTCACGCCTGTGGAACGACCACGCCGCAGCAAGTCCAACCCGCTTTGCAGCAGGCTCTGGTGAAAACCGGGTTCCACTTAGACTCCGGTCCCAGGTAGTGGCTTTTGTCATCGTCCGCAGTGATTCAGAGGATCCACAACCTCTAAGCCTGACACAACACAAGCAAAAATTGATTGATACGAGTAATGTAACTTAAACATATGGGAAAATTAATATAGTCCTCAAGGAAAAAAAGGGGGAATATCATCCACTACTGAGAATGTGGATGCCTGGGACATGAATAAACAAATATGTATATTGTAAAAAGAGGGAATTTAATTCCAAAACCTAATAACAATAGTATAAACACGTGACAGGCAAAGACATATGGGCAAAACAGGATATTATAATATATATTTTAATGTAAACACTATGGGGGTCATTTACTAAGGGCCCGAATCGCGTTTTTCCGTCGGGTTGCCCAAAAATTACTGTTTTGTGCTGAATTGCCCTGGGTTTTTGGCGCACGCGATTGGATTGTGGTGCATCGGCGGAAGTCGGGGGGCATGGCCATCGGAAAACCCGACGGATTTGGAAAAACCGCCATATTTTTTAAAAAATGTGTCACTTACCTGCACCCAGCATAGCTTGGTGAACTCCAATGGACTTCAGCGCAGCAGCGACACCTGGTGGACATCAGGCGCACCACCTTAGTGATTCGCCAGAAGACCCGAATCCGCGTCGGAGAACCCACCACTGGATCGCGAATGGACCGGTTAAGTAAATCTGCCCCAATATTTTTAATATTTTCATGCATATTTTAAATGGATAATTAAAAAAATGTGTTTTTAACATTATTATGCACGATACCTGAGAGATGACCGGGCTTTTTCAAACCTTACTTACGTCACGGATAGAGGCGGATTCTTGTCCCTCCTCCCCCTGACGTCTTTCCCGCCCACACTGAATAGTTGTTCCCTCTCAGACATGTGTGAGCCATAACTAAGAGTGTGTAATGCGCTCAAAACGCGTAGGCTGGATACTGTAGTCTACAGCATAGAGGCAGTGCTATGGTTTATGTGATGATATACTGTTTTATGGAAGCCAATAAAAATCTGGAGGATTTCCCTACTTTATGCGCTGAATCATAACTTTGGATTGTCTGCCGTTTAACACGTTGGTCACGTGGGATCTGAGCTGCTTAGTTGAAAGCCTCCCCAGGATGAACCCGGATGGGTGAGCCTAATTAACTTTCCATTACACACTTCATTCTTATGACTTTATTGGTGAACCTCTGAGCCTGAGTTGCTGATAACCCCAGTGGAGGAATGCACAAATGTTGGATATTCCAACGATTACTCTTTTGCACCGCATTTAAAAGCAGATTGTGTCGCATGTGATCAGATTTTGATGCGGAGTTTCATGCAAAAGAAATTGGGGGGTGGATGGACGAACGATCATAGTGGAAATTGGACGCACGATCATAGTGAATCGTGGCAGCTCCGAATCCTTGTCGGACAACGCACCTCGGGGATCGCGACGGGACAGGTAAGTAAATGTGCCCCATTGTCTTTATGTAAAGTTTTATGTATTCTTCTTGTTCATTAATTCTTCTTCTTATGATCTTTCCAGCATTGGCATTGATATCTATAGAAGCATCTTGTCCTTCATCTTTGCTGTGGAGGAGATTAATAGGGATCCTTACCTCCTCCCTAACATCACTCTGGGATATCATATACTGGACACTTGTGGAGATGCAAAGAAAACTACTAAATCTCTCTTTCAAATCCTGTCCGGGAGAAGAAATGATGTTCCTAATTATTCCTGCAGACATCATGGTGAAGTGGTCGCTTATGTGGGAGATTCCAACAGTCACTCCATGCGCGCAATGCTTCCATTCTCCAGCCTCTACACGTACACACGGGTAAGTGACACCTACTGTATACTGCCAGGTGCAGATGTAGTGTAACAGTTTCATCAAACACTCAGGTATGTATCCCAAAAAAAAATATGGAAACAAACACTATAAAAATTATATAAGACTATAAAAACAAAAAATCAAACACTTTTGGTAAATTACTGACTTTATGGGGCTCATTTATCATAGGTCCGCCAGAGTTATTCATCCTATTCCTGGTGCAAGTGAGTGATTGATTTTGCGACAGAATTAGTTTTTTTAAATTTTGGGGTTTTTCCGAATCCGTTGGGTTTTCCGACGGCCACGAATACCCCCCCCCCCCCCCGATTTGTGTGAAAGCCAACTCGATTGCGCCGAAATCCGATCACGTGAGCCAAAATCCCAGCAAAATTCGGTGCAAAACGGAAAAAGTCGGGAAACCCGACGAAAGTGCGGCCGCGGAGCCCTTTGTAAATGAGCCCCTATGTGTTCTCAAAAATTGTGTATAAAGAACATACATTGAGCTACTTCAGATATAGGTATCTGTATGGTAATAAATACCTGACACCATGGATCTTATAGAGCATAAAGAGCTGAACAGATTGTGCATTGTGTCCTATCTGCAGGCAGCATGTTATAGAGCAGGAAAAGCTAAAGCAGATTGTACGTACTGTCCTATCTGCAGGCAGCATGTTATAGAGCAGGAGAAGCTGAGCAGAATGTACTAGTGATGGGAAGTCCGGCTCTTCTTAGTGAGCTGGCTAATTAGACTCTGCTCACTAAGAAGAGCCGACTCTTCTGGCTCCTGAACAGCTCACTATTACATCTGCAAGATCCCCCACCTAGACTTTTCTCGTGGCCTGGATGCAGCCGAGGCCCAGATTCCCAGAGTGACTGACATTTGCGGCCTAGGGCACGCTGATGTCACGGTGCTTGGTATGGGGATCGGAGGGCTGTCCTACAGACTGGCAGGTCTCCAGCAGGCGGTGTGTGCAAGAAATATGGAGGGAGAGGCTGATGCCACGATTTCTCCCTGGGGAAACCCCGGAGGTGTCTGTAAGATGAGTGCCTGGGTAATGGATGGGGAGCCCGTGGTGGTAACAGCCGGATCCAGGGATCGGACGGAGGCAACGTTGTGCAAATCAACTCACGGGTCCTTATAAAACAGGTAGCAGGCAATGGGCCTGAACGATAACAGCAGATTCTCAAGCTGAAAGCAGGGAGAGCCAGTCCACAGAAAGGTTACACGCAGCCTTGTAGTAGGTTCAGGCGGGGCTGGTACAGATGGAACTGAGTCCAGATAGTGGAGCTCAGTTCTGGGATTAGGTCTCCGGACTTACCCTGGATGCTAGGCAGGGGCCTGAGACACCTGTAGCTCCTGTAATTAGGACAGTGGCTGTGGCAGATAGACCCTGAGGTTCTGGTTCAGTCTGCAGACTCTAGCAAAAAACTGACTCCAAGATGGAGTCCCTCACTCTAACTGAACCACGTGCTTCCACCCAGCAGGGGTTTACATACTCCCTGGTCAGGTGGTAGCACCTCTCTGAACCTTCCAGCTTGTATTGCCAGAACATCATTGGACAATCACATATCACAATGTTAACTGTTGCCTTACCAGGAAGTAGCTACAGCTGCAATTACACAATATTTCAAGTTCTAGAAACTTCCTAGAGAGATCATCAGTCTCCCTAACAGCTCCTGACCAGGAGAGGGCGCTATTCACAACTACCAGCCTGACCATGCATTGGCAGGGTTGTTGCATATGTATAATAGGGAGTCTCAGGCCAGTAAGTCACCCCACTCCACACCATTTTTAACCAAATTTTATTGGGTATAAAGGGGTGTGGTGAGACATTTAGGGGTGGGGTTCAGTGAGCCATCGGCTCACTGAGGGGAGGCAACTCAAGTTGTTCACCTTAATGAGCCGGCTCTTTGTGCCGGCTCGTTCGTGAACAACCCATCACTAGATTGTACATAGTCTCCTATCTGCAGACAGCATGTTATAGAGCAGTAAAAGCTGAGCAGATTGTACATAATGGGGCCTATTTACTTACCCGACCTCTGGAGTTCACAGAAAGTGCATTGTCTGTGTAAAATGCGCTGTGCCGCTGAGCACTACGATTGTGCGCCCGATATCCTGCATGTGTCGCTTCCCTGCTCAGGTCCCTGGAATTCTCCTCCTTCTTCCTGGTGCATGTAAGTGCATTGTCCGTGTATAATGTGCTGTGCGGGGAGTCACTAAGATTGTGCACCTGATATCCTGTGTGTCGCTTCCCCGCTCAGTCCCCGAGAGTTCACCTTCTTCTTCCTGGTGCATGTAAGTGCATTGTCCTGGATAATGGCTGTGCGGGGAGTCACTAAGACCTGTGCCGATATCCTGCAGTGTGTCGCTTCCCCGCTCAGGTCCCCGGAGTTCACCATTCTTCTTCCTGGTGCATGTAAGTGCATTGTCCATGTATAATTCTTGTGCGGAGTCACTAAGATCCTGGCCCGATATCCTGCATGTGTCGCTTCCCCCTCAGGTCCCGGAGTTCACCTTCTTTCCTGGTGCATGTAATGCATTTTGTCCGTGATAAGGTGGCTGTGCAGGGCGTCACTATGATCCTGCACCCTGATATCCTGCTGTGTCCTTCCCCCGCTCGGTCCCCGAGTTCACCTTCTTCTTCCTGTGCATGTAAGTGCATTGTCCGGTATAATGCGCTGTGCGGGGAGTCACTAAGTCTGCCCCGATATCCTGCATGTGTCGCTTCCCCGCTCAGGTCCCTGGAGTTCACTTCTTCTTCTGGTGCATGTAAGTGCATTGTCCGTGTATATGCTGCTGTGCAGGGAGTCACTAGATCCTCACCTGATATCCTGCATGTGTCGCTTCCCCCCGCTCAGGTCCCGGAGTTTCACTTCTCTTCCTGGTGCATGTAAGTGCATTGTCCGTTATAATGCTCTGTTGCGGGGAGTCACTAAGATCTGCACCCGATATCCTGCATGTGTCGCTTCCCCCGCTCAGGTCCCGGAGTTCACTTCTTCTTCCTGGTGCATGTAGTGCATTGTCCGTGTATAATGCGCTGTGGGGGAGTCACTAAGATCCGTCCCCGATATCCTGCATGTGTCGCTTCCCGCTCAGGTCCCCGGAGTTTCACTTCTCTTCCTGGTGCATGTAAGTGCTTGTCCTGTATATATGCGCTGTGTGGGGAGTCACTAAGATCTGCGCCGATATCCTGCATGTGTCCTTCCCCGCTCAGTCCCCGGATGTTCACTTCTCTCCTGGTGCATGTAAGTGATTGTCCGTATATAGCGCTGTGCGGGGAGTCACTAAGATCGTGCGCCCGATATCCGCTGTGTGCTCCTCCCCGCTCAGGTCCCGGAGTTCACCTTCTTCTTCCTGGTGCATGTAAGTGCATTGTCCGTGTATAATGCGCTGTGCGGGGAGTCACTAAGATCGTGCCCCATATCCTGCATGTGTCGCTTCCCCACTCAGGTCCCTGGAGTTCCCTTCTTCTTCCTGGTGCATGTAAGTGCATTGTCCGTGTATAATCGCTGTGCGGGGAGTCACTAAATCTGCGCCCTATCCTGCATGTGTCGCTTCCCCTCTCAGGTCCCCGGAGTTCTCCTTCTTCTTCCTGTGCATGTAGTGCATTGTCCGTGTAGACATGTGCTGTGCGGGGAGTCACTAAGATCATGTGCCCAATATCCTGCACGTGTCGCTTCCCCGCTCAGGTCCCCGGAGTTCACCTTCTTCTTCCTGGTGCATTTAAGTGCATTGTCCGAGTATAATGCGCTGTGCGGGGAGTCACTAAGATCCTGCACCCGATATCCTGCATGTGTCGCTTCCCCGCTCAGGTCCCTGGAGTTCACCTTCTTCTTCCTGGTGCATGTAAGTGCATTGTCCGTGTATAATGCGCTGTGCGGGGAGTCACTAAGATCGTGTCCCCGATATCCTGCATGTGTCGCTTCCCCGCTCAGGTCCCCGGAGTTCGAGCTGCATGTCCCTGATTTTTTTACGAAATGGCGAATGCCGTCCCGTTACGATTTCAGGGAGAGTACGGGATTGGATGCCCCAATTATTATGGAGCCTGGTTAGAGAAACAGTTTGAACCACTGATAAGGACTTCTAGGTCAGCAGCTAATGGCAAAGTATTCAGTGTCTTGGTCACAGTGCGGGCTCTATTCTCTGCGGTACACTACCCGCGGAGACGGTCCCACTTTGGATAATTCTTTTATAAATTGCTATTGCAAATTAGGCGGGACAGGGCGCATCGTTTAATAGGCAAAGAGTAGTTCGGCCGGTTGCCTTTGCTAACATACATAATCGTTCTTCACGATATAACCAAAGATTTCATCTTTAAACAAAATCCGAAAGGATGGAAACGTGAAAGAGTTTCACATGATTCCTGGAGACCAGTGTCCATTCACTATTTGGTGTTTAATCTCCATTTTAGGAAATGGTCTGCTCAGATGCCTTTTTGAGGCGTCATTATTCAAGCAAGCGTTTTCTAATCGCTTTTTCGGGGCCTGCGGGATAGGTGAGTTAGTCCCTCCCCCCCCCCCCCATGCCTCAGTGTTTCCTAAGCCCGGTGGCTTATCAGCCGCAACGTGATCGTGAAAACATGATCCGGTCAATGGTCTATATTAGCTCGCTCTAAAACTGATTTCTTTCGGCAGGAGGAGTGGTTCTCCATTCTTTCGTTGGGCGGCGATCCGGGTCCGGTAGCCATGATTAACCAGTGACGAACGCGGTCGCGGCAGGTAATAATAATTCTCGTCATAACTCCGGTTAATACCGTTATCCTGTTTTCAAATTCAGTGCAGTTTTTAAAAACTCCCTACTGTATGAGGTTAAATCCAAAAGAGTGGAAACTCAGTACTTCTGCATTTGTGAGGCAAACTACGAACATCATGCAGAATGAGGAGGAATCCATAAAAAGGATGGGCCGGGGAAATTGAATTTTTTAAGTCTAATCCGCCAAGACCTGACCCTTTACTGTAGATGTTCCCAATCTGATATTTTATTTATTGTTTCAAGTAAAAAAAAAATCGTAATCGTAATATTTCAGGCCCCCCAAAGCAAGTATTGGATCACTGCCATTCTTCATTCATGGGCCGAGCGGAGAGCGGCTGTTCGCCCTTGTGGCCTTTAATTAGTGTCTTCAGGAAAGCACAAGCTGACTGGCGTGGCGTTAGAGGCATGCGGTGGACCCAAGTTTTGCCGGAAGTATGCAGTCGGCAGGGGGTGCCAAGAGGATGTAAGCATTATTGTCCATGCGGGGGCAAGGGACTTCGGTCGGGAAAATTAGGAGAGCTCATTGACCCTGATCAAGGAAGGACTTTGGCCCGTTTTCATGGCTTTGTTAACTCCGTACTCCTAGCCTGTCGGAGAATAGCCCGCTGTCACTGGAAGGGCGCGGGGGATTATGATAGCTATCGAGCGGGGCGCAAGATTATATATAGTAGGTTTCAAAGCACGTCACTTCCCTGGGCGGCGTAGTCATTCGCCAAAAGGATTGGAAGGCGGATAATAGGCACCTGCTGATCGGTGATGGAGTCCATTTAAACCCAATTGGGCTCCGACATTTTCTTGTGGGTCGAGGATTTGGCTGAGAGGGGCCTCGCATTAGCAATGGTGGATTGCCATCATGCTCAATGATACAGCAGAAGCCCAACCCGTTCACCTGAGTTACTTGCCAGCCACGCTGACCATGGTCCAGCCCAATGTACCTGCTGCCAACCCTACAATCACCAAATAAACCAATCCTTAGCTCTAGCCTTTTGAGGCAGATGTTGGCATCAGTTATTATCGTTGTGGTACATTGTTCAGGTCAAATTTCACATGGAGTGCTCCATGGGAAAACTTGACTGTTACGTTGGCCTACAAAAACTCTTATTGCTTCACTTTTGTGGCAATGATGGTTTGTGGATGAGGGCCCAACCTAGGACAAAGGCGCCCATGAAAACTGGCTAGCGCCATCAAGCCAGTTACGTCCACGGTTCTAGCTTAGAATTTATATCATATTAAGGTTCAGCCCCCAGCAGGGACGAGATAGTATCCTCGAATCTTAGTTAACAGACTCACATAAGACATGCATCAAATATATTTACAGTTTTATCTTAATATCACAGTGCCGACTGAGACGGCATCTTCAAGCTTTCAACAATAAGATAATCCTTTATAGTCCAACAATGGGGTTAATGCCCACATTACAGCAGAGAGAGAGTGCAGAGACTTCGCAATTACAATGACAGAACAATAATATGAGATAAATGAACAAAAGAAAGAGTGATAAAAAGCAAAAAAAACAAGAAGACAAGCATATGTAGATAGCCATGTACTTAGTTTGGTATTCAGCATGCGGAGCGGACCTGCTGGGTGGTTGGGGGTGGGGAATCAGTGTTTTTGGGCACAGTGTGTTACTTCTGTTTGGGCATCATTGTTTTGTGGAAGCCGCTTGATCCATGGGATCTCAGGAATGAGTTACGATAATTGCTTTCTCCGTCATGTACTGGGGTTTGTGACAATTTGAAGTCGTCGGTCCCGAAGGTACTTCCATATACCAACCCACGTATCAGCCTGGTATAGGATCTATTCGCCAGAATTAGGACCCCTAGTACAGAGCTGGCTTTCCAAATCTGTTTGTCGTCGGCTCCCTCCTTAGCTGGAGATGCTGCTTGCCCTAAAACAAAACCAACACCAAAGAAGTGGTTGATGCCACTACAGAATTGAAGAAGGTCTTTCTGGGCGCAATGGAAGAAGCAGAAGAAGCTTGTGGTTGTGTAGGCGAAAAACCAGGGTCGAGGATGTGGACACGTGGGCATGGCGTCTGCTCATCGTCTAGAATGCGCATTTTGACAAAAATATATTGCAAGTAGATATTAATAAAATTTGAACGTTACAAAAGAATATTATGCACTATGCGTAGCGATTTCTTCTAGGGGAAATTGTCTTAAGAAGATGGCAATGAAGGAGGATTAGGAAACGCGATGGAGTGGTCTGAATGGTGCCCTATTCTTGTCAGACATATGTGAGACGTTGCAATATTCAGTTAAAGGGATCGAGCATCAAGCAATATAATGGGGCACATTATAAGGTCTGCGGCTCTGGCCTCCGAGGGGTTTTCACGAGAATTTCGATTTGTCAAGCGATTTTTGCAGACGAATTGCCCCAGGTTTTTGCGGGAACAATGATCGGAATGTTGGAGATCGGTGACGGTGCCGTGGCAATAGAAACCCCAACGGATCAGAAAAACGCGGAATTTAAAAAAACAATTTAAAAACAATTTTAAAAACATCAGCACTCACATGGCACTGGAAGAAGAAGGAGACTCCGGAGACAATCAGGCAGCCAGCGACCCTGCAGGAATCGGGGGCACGACCTTAGTGAAATCCTTAGTGAATCCGTCGGACAACACGCCGCGGGAATCGCGACTGCACAGGTAAGTAAGTGCCCACGCGGTTTGGCAGCACAAGAATGATAACGGATTTGTTAGAATAAGGTCGATAATTCTCTCTTACTTTGTTTAATTGTGGGACGGTTTGTGGACCGGTCCTGAGCAGTTGTTGCTCTAGGAGCAAAAGATTGTTATAACTTTTTTTTCAAATTAGCCCACAAAGCCTTGGCTAGTGTCCCCGACGCCACGCTCCACGGGTCCCGTCTCCTCTTAGTCCGTGCGTGCACGTCCTGACTCAAGGCAAAATAGCACCAACTCAGGACATTTAAGACCCATTGGCAACTAATTGGCGCTGGTATTCTGGTAATCTATTTTAACCCTGCCTCTCCTGCAAACCCTGCCGGATCTTTGTGCCAAGAGCCACTAGAGAAGCTGTGTGTTTATGTCTTGTCGTTGTTTCTGAGAAATTCGTTATGACCCCGGTTCCGTTGCTGACTTCGTCCTGTGCCGCGGCCTGACATCCTGTTGCTATGTCTCAGACTCGATCCTGTGTGCCGCCCTGACTCTGATTGTCCCCGATACGAGCGTTGCCTGCCGTTCCTGTACCTGGACCTTTGCTGCCACTGCGGACAAGTCACTTAGAATCGGCGACCCAGTTAGGGGCTTGCTGTCACGTCCGCAGTGGTTTAGAGGATCCAAACCTCTGAGCTGGACAGCTAGGAGCAGCCTCAGCTAATGTCAGGGGGCAAACTGAAACAACCCGCAACCGCTACACCAACAAGATACAATTTCATGTTATTCAGCCTCCTCTATCTCCTCCTCCTAAAACCCATAGATATATATTGTGTCCTTATGCGTGACACGACTGGATGTTCTTAACAAATTGAAGGAAGTCGTTCTTGATGACAAAACCTATTGGCAAGTCGGACGTTGAGGCTTATACTCCTCAATTCCCATACCCAAGTGGTGTGAGCAGTAGAAGCCTTATTAGTACAAGAGGGGCACAAAATTTGGTAGACGCAACCAGTTGTAATAGATCTGACTGAGGATTCAGCTTAGAGAAGAATGTATTCTGCCTTGAGAGGAGGCTCTTCACAGCTGAGGGGTACAGCTATGGGAGCCCCAACTGCCCCAGCTCGTAATTATACCTCGGCTGGTGGGAGGAGCATCGTCTTTTCGGAGGAGAAGGAGAATGCAGATGGTATCCCATTCTGTCCGATATATAGACGATGTGCAATCGTGGAACCTCCTTCAATCAGATCCAGGAGTAACATCAACGACCTCGGCCTTACAATACAGCAAAATCCAGGAGAAATCCATTCGCTTTCCTGGATGTAGCATCAAAGTTAGCGAGGGCCAACGCTAAAAACCAAGGTACATAGAAAGAAACCGCCACAACAGCCTGCTGCGTTGGGAAGAGATGTCACCGATCCCCCGTAAGAAGGGTATACCCAAGGGGCAGTTCTCAGACTATGTCGCTACGATCCATACAGAGGATTTTATGGCCAAATCCAGAGATCTAAGGACAGATTTGTCGACAGGGTTCCTAGAAAAACCATTAGTAAAGCCTTCAGAATGCTTATCATCCAAAAGAGAGGATATTCTATACCTCGCATCAGAGAGGAGGATAATTTTTTACGCCTAATGGCATCTTTTGAGGATATATAGTATAGCAGGGGGAAAACCGTACGGGATAGGTTGGTTCATAGCCACCTGGACCGGTAGAGCACCTACGGACATGCTTCGGCTCGCGGACTCGGTAACTTAAATCTCCGGGGTAACTGCAGTGTCTGCCCACGGGTCTCTTAGGGACCATGTTTTGAGCGCGAGCACGGAAGGATCTCTCCATTAGAGATTATGCTTAACTGTCTTAATGCTTAAACCCTGCCTGACTAACTGCTGGTAAAACTCTACCGTCTGTGCAAAATCAGGATTCAGAGCACATGTGGCGACATCAGAAACCACCGAGACGACCAAAGTCGTACAAACTTTGCCAGAAATCCCAGCAGCAACCCCAGTATTTTCGCTTTCAGGTCACGAGAGAGTCAGAGCACCTAAAAGTAGGAGTCAACGGGGGACAGATTGATCTGTCACAAAGAGACCAGGTGGATCTACACCTTTAGAACGATGAACAAGATGGCTCAATGAAAATCTGGCTTCATAGTTTCTTGTATGTTCTTGGCGCCCTTATGCCCAGTGTGTTTGCCCAGCAGTAGGTTGCCTTTCTCAATTAGATGTGCATTCTATCTGGCACTAGTTAGCTCCACTGTTTCAATTAAACTGTGTATAATATTAGGGCGCTTATGTTCTGCCTCCCACGCCTTGCACCGTAAATATCCTATTTATTCATACTCTCCTTCCATTTCAAGATCCATATGAATACTACTCGTATATAAGATACTTCCGAAGGTATTAGTGTTTGGTAGGAACTTTGCTCCTACCCTCTTTTGTCGGCATCAGGGGCTTCACATCTTCCTATACGGCTTGGTTCTATTTGTCATCCCCATCATATTATGTCATATTAGTAGGCATTTTGCAGTTATCTTACTCACCTGGGATGCTAGGTGACGAGATCACTGTATTCTTCATCTGTTATATCGCAGGACTCCACAATCTCTGGGTTGGGTAATATCAGGGAATGGCAGCTTATTACTTTCTGTTTATATTCGCCCGCGAGGCCTCCTATGGCTGTGATACGGGTGGGGGCGGAACTAAAGGGCGTCCCGATGGACAAGCGGCAAATGGATGGAAGTTTGAATCCGGCGCTGGTCCACCCCTGACGTTCCACTGTGATGGGTAGGGGCGGCCACATGTGAGGGGTTATGTTCCCTGGCCATTCCCATTGGTTGACGACCACCTGTGACGACAGAGGAGGGCGTTGTGTAGCTTATAAAACCCGGAGTTCACGGGTCAAAATAGACTAATCTAATATGGAATCTTGTAGTTTAGTTCGCTTTGTGCATCATGATTCCTGATGAATGTGCTCAGGAAAGAGTCCAGATCAATAATAATCTGGAGGAGAGGCGATGGGGGAATAGTTAGTATTTGAGAGCTGCGCAGAACACAGTACTCTTTGTGCATTCAGCACTGGGACGATAGTGTGCAGCTCACTCTTCCTTACATCCAGAAGCATATAGCCCCCTCTCGCCACATCTAGATCCCAGCCCTTGTCGTGGGATAATCTAGGCTGCAGTCTGGGTCATAGTTTCACTTATATGTACACTCATCAGTGTAGTGACACTGTGATCAACACAGTTAGGTATATTCAATATATGTGGAAATTTAACAATTATAAAGGTAAAGTTTTGAACAATCTCTATACCTTTACGTCTCCTCAGGGAAACAGTGTCAAATTACAACCTAGAAAACAAAAAACAATGAATCCTTTCATAATGATATACGGACCCATCCACAGTGAACTATGGAACGCTCTCAATGACTTTATAAGACATTTTTTAATTCAAATAGCTTCTTAGTATCAACATTGGAACAAAAATAAAGAAACTCCCGCACCGACTTGTCAAAGAAAAATCCAAGAGTAAACATCTCAAATTTTCAAAAGTCGCAACTCGGAAAAACTGAAGCCAAATTTATGTTATGGTACAGAGGGGGGAAAAATACTAGCGAATGATGTGAAAAAACATTTGTTTCAGAATAAAACGAAACCAATACAAAAAGGGTGGATTTTATACAAGGAAGGGCCAGGAAAGTAAAGTCAAAGTGTGTGCCATACCACCCTAGGGGCCAAATTTACTACCGGTCTGTTGCAATCCCAATACGGACGATCCAACGAAAGATGAAGTCAGGCGCGATTTTCACGTAGCTCGTGCGCATGAGTTCCTGCATCCGTCGTTCCCGAAGTTCACCTTCTTCTTCCCGTGCATGTAAGTGTGGTTTGGACACAAATTGATATGTTAATCCGACGTGTAGTCCGAATCCGTCAGGTTTGTCCGACGGCCACGCCCCCACGATTTGTGTCATTGTGCAGCATCATGATGTGCCAAAATCCGATCCCGCTGCGCGAACACCTGTTAAATGCGGCGCAAACTCAAAAAATCGTTGGGCAACCTGACGAAAAAACAACGCCGCGGACCTTAGTAAATGAGACCCAGTGGGGCAGATTTACTTACCCGGTCCATTCGCGATCCAGCTGGTGCTCTTGCGGGAGGATTCGGGTCTTCAGAGTCACTAAGGGCAGTTCCTCCGAGATCCACCAGTGTCGCTGCCGGCCGCTTGAAACTTCATCGAAAAATGCACTGAAGTTCACCAAAACAAGGCTGAGTGCAGGTAAGCGGTGTTCCGCGACACTTCTTTTTTAATGTCAGCGGTTTCTCCGAACCTGTTGGGTTTTCGTTCGGCCCCGCCCCAAGTTTCCTTGCACGCATGTCCGGTGCAAATGCGTCACATATCGATCGCGTGCCCGCCAAAAACCGGGGCAATTCAGGGAAAAATCTTTAAATTAAAGTGCATACTGGGATCACTACACAGCTTTCCCCATTAAAAGGGGTTGTGTCACAATAGCACATGGCTGTAATTCAGCATTACATTTATAAAAAATCTGCAGCCGTACTGAGGATAATGCCTTAAGTAGTGTTGCTGGAGCCCCTGTGGTAAGCTGTTCCCTTTCTGAACTACAGCTGATTGCGAGATCGCACAGGATTCAGCAGCCTGCTCGCACTACAGATCACTCCATGGGTCACAAGCTCCTCTCCACACAGAGGATCAGTGACACCATGCAGCCCAATAGGAAGTGAGAGAGAAGAGGGGCGAGAGCTCAGAATCTAACAAACATGGCGGTAACTATTTACTGTGCACATCCACATAACTTCAGTCTGTAACAGCGGACAGTCCCCAAATAACAACATGTCTGCAAACCTTCATACGTTGAAACCAGATAACCTTCAGTTGTTATACAGAGGACAGTCCTCCTCAACAACATGTCCTGGAACTCAGTACTGTGCACATCCGGTAAATGAAGCCTGTTTACAGAGGACAGCCCTCAACTCAAACAATGGCTGTAACCTCATACGGTGCACATCAAACATACTCAGTCGTTATACAGAGGACAGTCCCCAACTAACAAATGGCTGTAACCTCATGTACTGTGCACATTCCAAGGTAACTGCAGCCTGTTATACAGAGGACATTCCTACCTAACAAAACATGCTGTAACCTCTTACTTGCAAATCAGGTAACTGCAGTCTTCTTATAAGAGGAAAGGTCCTTACCTAACAACAGGGCTGAACCTCATATGTGCACATCCCCAAGTATCTGACGCATGTTGACAGAGGACAGTTCTCCTCCTAACAACATTGCTGTAAACCTCCCTAATATGCTCATCCAAGGTAACTGCCAGCTGTTATACAGAGGACAGTCCTCCCTAAAAACATGGCCATAACCCCTTTCAGTGCACATCCGGACTTCAGTCTTGTTACTAAAGGGACAGTCATCCCTAACAACATGGCTGTAACCTATCATTATGTGCACATCCAGGTAAGTGCAGCCTGTATACAGAGGGCCAGTCTCCCTACAACATGGCTGTAACTCTTTACGTGAACATGCCAGGTAACGCCGTCTCTTATACAGAGGACAGCCTTACCTAACAAACATGCGTACCTCATTACTGGGAACATCCAAGTACTGCAGCCTGGTACTTACAGAGGACAGTCATCTGAAAGAGATGCCGTTACCGGAGTGCACAGTGAAAGAGGGTAGAGACAAGTTGTTAGGTGGGCTGTCCTCTGTATAACAGCTGCAGTACCTAGATGTGCACAAGTTTTTTAAATGAGGTATAGACATGTTGTTAGTGGGGACTGTCCTCTTATAACAGACTGAAGTTATGTCGGGATGTGCACAGTAATGAGGTACAGCCTGTGGTTAGAGGAGGACGTCTCTGATAACAGCTGCAGTTAGCTGGATGTGCCACAGTAATGAGATGACCTATTACTGTTGCACATCAGGTAATGCAGTATTTATACAGAGAACAGTTTCCCCTAACAACATGCTGTGTAAACCTCATACTATGCTCATCCAAGGTAATGCCAGCTCTGTATACAGAGGACAGTCCCTCCCCTAACAACCTGACTAAAACCTCAGTACTGTTGCCACTCCCGGTAACTTCAGTCATGTTATTACAGAGTACAGTCCTCCTCCAAAAATGGCTGTAACCTTCTGATTACTGTGCACATCCAGTCAGGTGCAGCCTGTTATAAGAGGGCAGTCATCACCTAACAACATGGCGGTAACCTCATTAATGTGCACATCCAGTAACTGCAGCCTGTTATACAGAGGACAGCTCTCCCCTAAAAACATAGGCTGTAAACCTCATTTACTAAGCAAGCAGGTAACTAGCCCGTATACAGAGGCCAGTCCTCCCCTAATAAACATGGCGTAACCCATTACTAAGCACATCCAGGTAACTGCAGCCTGTTATAAAAGAGGGCAGTTCCTTCACTACAAAACTGGATGTAACTCTACTGTTCACAATCAAGTTAATGCGACTGTTATACAGAGGGCAGCCCTCACTAAAAAACATGGCTGTAACCTCATTATAGTGCACATCCAGGTAAATGCGCTGTTATACAGAGGGGCAGCCCTCACCAAACATTCATGGCTGTAAACCTCATTGCGTGTATCAACCCGTTCCTTTTCCCTACCATCCACTATTAGTCAGATCACACAGGGCGCTGCAGAGATTTTAAAAAAAAAAAGTATCAGGATGGTTGAACGCATGATTTCCGAGCCAAAAACTCCTGCAGTCCTCCTGTAATCTCCACTACGATGTCACCCATGATAAAATGCTGTCCTTGCAGTTCCTCCTGTAAGTCCCATTAATGACTGTCCCCCCAAGCTACATGACTGCTGCAGTCATCGTAGATTAGGGAAGAACAAACCCAAACTCAAAATTTGGTTTACTTGACCCTGCTACCTTGATAAACAATCCAACCGTTTGGTAATTGACATGGTATCTTGATCAACCATCCAACCTGGCATCTGGACTTGCCCTTGATAAACATCCAACCGCTTGGTACGCGACCTTTACCTTGATCAACATCAACCGTTGCGTACTGGACCTTTGTACCTGATGAAACATCAAAACCGTCTGGTTTACTGCCCTTACTTATAAACCTGCCATCCGTTTGGATAGACCTTGTACTTTGAGAATCATCCACCGTCTGGTACTTGACGTGTACCTTAGGACTAACCACCGAAAACGTTCTGGTACTGGACCGTTTACCTAGACCACAACCCAAGTCTGGTACGTGACCGTTGTACCAGGACAACCCAACTGTCTGGTACTTGACCGGTCTGTACATAGACTAACCACCAACCGTCTGGTAACTGGACCGTTTGTGAACCTAGACGTAAACCCACCCCCCCCCCCAAAAAAGACGGGAAACTAAAACGTTTGGGGAACGGGGGAAGGCCCACCAGCGTTTTAACAATAAGATAAATGTTAATTAACGTTATAAATTAAAACCATTTCCCAATTGTAGCCCGCTTGGCTATTCAAAATCTTGAGAACCAACTTCGCCCGAAAGGCGGCTGCGGCCCTGCAGCGCATGTGGGCTCTTCCAGCGCCTTAGGCCGTGTAAATCCGCCTTCGCTGTTGACAACTGCAGGAAAAACAGAAGCAACAGCCAGAAGAACCAAGGAAAGAAAAGCTTGAAAAGAAATAATTTGAGAGGCAGGTTGGACGGAGGGGGACTTCTCGCCTCTGTCCAGGGGGCAGGGCATAAGGAAAGAGGCCCCCCCAGTGCTCTCGACTTTATAAAACCACGGGCGGGTCCTTACCGCCCCCAAAACACCGCCTCGGTGACTCACACGGGGAGAGTAAAGGGGCAAGCCCCACCAAGTACCAGAAGGTTGAAACACCACCCTACAGTCTCAGCCCTTCGCTATTGCTTTGGGGCTTGTTAGACGTAGGGATACCAAACCCCAACTTAAATTTTGGTTACTGACCCTGTACCTGATAAACCCATCCAACCGTTTGTACTTGACCTTGTATCTGATCAACATCCAACCGTTTGATACCTGACCTGAGCACCGATCACCATCCACCGTTGGTACTTGACTGTACCTTGATCAACCATCCAAAACCGTTTGTACAGTGACCTGGTACCTTGATAAACATCAAAACCGTTGGTATGACATGTATTGAAACCTCATCCGTTTGGGACTGACCTTGTTACTTTGAGAAATCATCCAAACCGTATGGATACGTGACGTTGTACCAGACTAACCACCAACCGTTGGTACCTGACCGTGTACGAGACAACCACCCAAAACCGTATGTACTTGACCGTGTGGGGTTACCTGGACTAACCACCCAACTGTATGGTACTTTGACCGTGTACTAGGACTAACAACCAACCGTCTGTACTTGACGTTGTACCAGACTAACCACCATAAAGAACGGGAAATAACTGTTTGGGAACGTGGAAGGCACAGCGTTATAACAACTAAGATAAATTATTTAATTAACGTTTATAAATTAAAACATTTCCCAAATTGCAGGCTGCCGATTGGCACTTCAAAATTCTTGCGAAACACCACTGCGCCCGAAATGGAGCGCTGTGGGCATGCAAGCCGGCATTGGGATCTTCCAGAGCCTTAGGGCCTGGAACTTAGCAGGAGCAGCCTCCGCCCTTCTAAACCACCGGCGAGACCCCACCGGACCAAGGCAAGGCCCTCTTCAGCCTGCTCCTGAGGCCGAGAAGGAAAAGATCAACCTCTAATGGAAATGAGATGGAACCCGTCGCTAAAAGGGAGGCGGTTATCCCCCGCAGATCTCATAATAAGAGATGGCGTTATCCCCTGTAGATTCTCATGCCTATACAGCACTCCTCCAGGGACAAATGTATTTTGATAATCAGACTTCCTGCTCTCTGTAAAGCGTCGTGTGAATAGGATGCCTGCCCATTACTACTTGAAGACATACCTGCAAAACCCACAAGACTTCCTTCAGGGACTAGTTATCCCGGGGTGAGATGGTGCCCCTATATAACCCAGGATTATCTTTACCGACTTTAAGTGATGATTTTTGCCAAAAACAGGGACCCAGAAAACGCAAAAGTAGCAAAAAACTAGTGATGGAAAGTTTGGACACTTCCATCGTTTCTGACACTAGTAAAACCGCCCTATCAAAGTGAGACGTACGCTAAACGCCACAAACTCCCATAATATCGTCATGACGATGGACCTTTGGAAAGACAGGGTGAGCAAATTAATTCTGAACTTCCGTGCTCCTTTTCAGGAACTAAGCCTGGCGGTCTATAAGGGACCGGCGTCCTACCCGGGGAAACCTTTCGACCTTCTCAGTGCTAATACGGATTGGCAAGAAATAAATTTGCCGATTTAACAACATCTGCGGTGGGTGGTGGTTATCCTGATGCAATGATGGGTGAGAAGTGCACTTTCGTGCTTTCGCACCAGGGATTCATCCTTCATTGATCATTAACACTTAACGCGGGGCACTTTTTCCCCTTCCTGACACGGCCATTTTGAAAATGCTCTGAGAAATATAAACGGGAATAAAACTATGAAAACGGTTTTACATATACAAGTGATTTCGTTTAAAATTGCTTTCTCGTGACCCCTTGTAAACTTCATGTAGTTAACAAATTCTGGCGGTATGTTTTGCATTATTAGGATAAATTCAGAATTTGGTAAATTTTGAAAATTATGATTACGGACCTCAAACATGTTCTACTTATCCATAACACGTCATAACCGTAGAAATGTAATAAAAACATTCACCGAATGACTAATTTATGTGACGTGAGGCTTTATGCATATAAAATTTTTTACAGGATGTTATGCGGGGCTTTGAATGTTCAGTGCGATTTTTCCACAGTGTCATAAAAAAAAACGCATCCAAAAAAACCTGCTATTGCGGGGACTGCCTCGTTTCAGGTCAATGAGAGGTCTAAAAAAGAACACCCCATAAATTCCCCAATATAGAAAGACCACCCTCAATGTATGATGGAGCCCTTTGTGAAGTTGTTTAACCCTTTTAACTGTTAAGGCGTTTTTAAAACAGAAAACAGATGCAATGAAAGCATGTTTTTTTTTTCGGGACTATGAAGGGCTAATTTTTGCGCATGAGATGCACTTTACAAATCCTTCAGTTCTAGGGGGTCGTTAGCTTATTATGAGATTTTAGTAAATTCTTGAATGTCATGGGTGAAGAAAAATGCAATTTGTTTCTTCTTTTGTATTTTGAAGGTCGCTACACCGTGCACTAAAAAAATACCATATTCGTCTTTATTCTATAGGTCACTACGATTCGTTGATACTCAAGATATAGTTTTTTATTTTTCAAGTTACGAAACAACTAAAATATTAGGAATCTCATTTTTTTTTTTTTTTTTTTTATCGCATCTTTTCGAAAAAGTAACTATATTTTTTGTTGGACCAGAGCGAGTTTAGGGTTAGTTTGACATGCTGATAAAGCAACACTGATCGATGTTAAAGCTATTGTCACCAACACGTGTAATACAAATGTATTACACTGCGCACTGAACGGACCCGGCTCCTGAGAAGGAGGATCGCAAAGCCCCGGGCCAATGCATTATGGGCTGCGATCCCTAAATGGGTGCAACTGTTCCTGCGCTAGCTAAATACCCAAAGCCCACATGTGATCTGATGGCTGTCTATTGGTGGAGTGGTGATCTAATGACGTGTGACCTCTGTGTCTTGTGTGATGAGAATAATGGAGGTGCTGACATCTGTCGCTTTGTGTGATGAGAAAACCTCTGTTTGTGGGAGGAGGAATGGACGTCCACGAGGGAGGCCACTGAACTTACCGGATGAGTCTTCGCTGGTGGAGATGACGTGTCCTGATGAGAAGACTGGGCTTGTCCTGTCCAGATGGGTTGGTGATGTCGGAGCTGAAGTATGCGTTTGAGGTGGTTGGCTTGATGATGTACAGAGCGCGAGGGGAGCATTGGAGTTTGGCGCCATGACGGGATGACCTCTGGGAAAGCGGTTGGCTGTAGATGAGTTGAGGGATCTGTTTTCGGATTCTGCGAGTTTTGGATGCATTGAGTCCGCATGGAGCGCTTGGTCAGGGGTTGAGGGAAGTCTGCGCCGTTGTCGGATAGTCTCGGTGACGGTGTGCGGGTGTGTGAGTGACGACGTCCTCGGGCCAATGGAAACGGAGGTGACGATGTGCTGTTTATAAGTGTCAGCGGGGTCCTCCGTGATGATGATGGCAGCTGAGGTAGGGTGAGGAGAGGAGCTCAGAGCCCAGTATCGGAGCCGCCTGCGGTATGGCATCTGGAGTCCATTCTGCTGTGACGCTGCTGCTAGAAGGAGCGGGATATGTGGTCCGTGTCTGTGGGTGCGCGTGGACATAGAGGTCTCTACCAGAATCATAGGGTAGGCAGAGAGGACTCGGGAATAGGAGAGGAGGAGGGAAGGGAGCTGCCAGGGATACAGGGCGGTGGTGACGGCTGGGCCGGGGAGGCATGGTGGTGAAGCAGAGTGCGGGAGCAGGCTGTGGTAGCGCTGTGGCGGGGCCCTGAGTGTGGGGGTATGTGAAAGGGGAGGGGGGCCGAGCTGACTGGGGAGTAGCCCGAGGCATGGTGTGGGCTGCCTGGGCTAAAAGGGCGAGGCCCCTGGAGGTTGGTCGGCCCGAGGAATGTATGGGCGGGGCGGATGGGATTAGGACCGAGGGCGGGCTGCCGAGCCCGGGGCTGGTGATGGATAGGCCAGAGGGCATGGGCTGGCTTGGCGTGGGGCATGAGACTGGTAGCAGGCCCAGGCAGGCTAAAAATAGGCCCGAGGCCTCCGGAAAGTCCCAGGCCTAGGAGCGGTAGGCCTGAGCCTGCCGCACGGCGGGGGAGGAAAAAGGGGGTGCCGAAGGGCGAGGGAAGGCAGGCAAGCCAGTGTGAGGAGCAGGATGAGGGATAGCTGCAGAGGGGGAGGCGGTCGACTCACCAGAGGCCCAGGCCGGACCCAGGATGCGGAGGCCGACGGCTTCCGGCCTGGTGCTGAGGTGAGTGGTGGGGGCAGCGGGATCACGAGGAGAGGTAAGTGAGGATGAGGGGGGGGTTGGGAGGTGGTGGCGGCCCGCCCCAGCATAGCGGGAGCGGGAGGTGAGGATGATCGGGGGGGGCGCTCATGGCGGGAGCCGCGGGGTGGGATGATCGGGGGGGGGGCGGCATCCCATTAGCGGGCGCCGCGGAGGTGAGGTGATCGAGAGGGGGGCGGGCATGGGATCGAGGGCGCCGCGGAGGTGAGGGGGTTACCTGGTTGTACGGGAGCTGGGGAGGGCCGGAAATCGGGCGAACAGGTGAGGAGCGCGGGGAGGTGATATGGCCGGGGCCTGTGTTCTGTGGGGGACGGAGGCGGGGAGAAGGGGGGGGGGGGGGGGGAGCGGGCAAAAGAGCTGGGGTAGGTGACCGGGCAGCATCGATGTGGGGTAGGTAACGGTGCAGCAAGCGCTGGGGTAGGTGAAGGGCAGCAGCAGCTGGGGTAGGGGATCCGGCAGCAGCGCTGGGTAGGTGAGCGGGCAAGCAGCGCTGGGTAGGTGTGGGGGAGGTGACGGGCAGCAGAGATGGGGTAGGTGAGCGGGCAGCAGAACGCTGGGGTAGGTGAGGGGCAGCAGCATGGGAGTGGAGCGGGCAGCAGCACTGGGGTAGGTGACGGGCGGGCAGCAGCGGCTGGGTAGGTAGCGGGACGCAGCGCGGGGTAGGGGATGCGGGCAGCAGCAATGGGGTAGGTTGAGCGGGCAGCAGCACTGGGGTTAGGTGAGAGGGCAGCAGGGGCTTGGGGTGCTGGGCAGAGGATGGAAACCTACCCCTTTGCCATTCTTCTCAGCAGCGATCCTCGATCTCCGGTGCAGAAGGGTCCGCGTTGTCAGGGCGACGCAATTTAGTCTGGCCGGGCCCGCGTTTACTGGATGCTGGAGGGATCCTGGAATCGGCGGACATGAGGCGATCTTCTCAGGGGAAGTCCTCCATTCTTTGCCAGCGGTCAGGGAGGAGGTAAGGAGCACAGGTGGTGTGGGTGGGACGGCGTGGCGGGCCGCCGGGCGGGGGTGGTGGCTGCTCCTCCAGGGTGGAAGCCAAGCAGCGGGTGTCGATCCAGGGAGATGGTGTCGTCCTCTTTCAGGGATGCCGCCTCTGAACCGACCCCGCAGCAGGGCGATGCGGAGGGTATCCAGGCATGGCTGAACATCCAGACCACCGTGCTGGATTACGGTTCTTTTAGGGAAGCGCTGGGTATGCAGGGGGCTATGACGTCTCGCCTCTTCGGTCCAGGGGGCAGAGGAAGAGGCCCACACACGTGCTCTCGGACTTGATAAAACCACCGGGCGGGTCCTTACACGCCCCCAACACGCCTCGGTGACCTCACACTGGGAGGAGTAAAGGGGCAGACCCACCAGCCTACAGAAGGTTGAACACCTACAGTCCTAAGACCTTCGCTATTTGCTTTGGGGCTTTTGTTAGGTCTCCAATAATGACGTCACCCCATGCTACACTGCTGTACTGCGTCCTATGTAAGTGTCATTATTGTTCTTTCCCCCATGATACACTGCTGTCTTCAGGCTCATGTCGGTCTACAGTACGGACGGTCCCCATATGATATAATGCGTCATCCAGTCTCCGTAAGTCTCATTACTGAATTCCCCCCTTTAAAGCATGTCTGCCGTCACTGGAAGTCGCCCATTTACTGACTGTCCCCCAATAAAATGGTGTCCTGCAGTCCACATGTACGTACCATACTGACTGTCCCCCCGTACTCGCGGTCATGCAGTTTCCGGTAAGTATCTATTACTGACTGTTCCCATGCTACACTGATGTCCGGAAGTCATCTGTAATCTCCATACTGACTGTCCCCATGTACAACTGCTGTCATGCAGTCCTCCGGTAATTCCACTAATGACTGTCCCCCAGCTACACTGCTGTCCTGCAGTCCTCCGGTAGGTCTCAAATATGACTGGCCCCATGACTACATGCTGTCTGCGCTCCTCATGTAGTGTTCATACGTCTTTCCCCATGATGACACGCTTGTCCTTCAGTCATCTGTAGGTATCCACTACTGAATGTCCTATTGCGATATGCGTCCTCCAGTCTCCTGTAAGATCCATACTGAATTTTCCCCCATTATACACTCCTGTCATGCAGTCCTCTGTAAGGGTCCAATACTGAAGGTCCACCAATGCTTTAACAACTGCGTCATGCAGTCCTATGTAGTATCATTATGATCACACAACGCTACATGCTGTACTGCAGTCTCATGTGGTCTCCAACTCTGAATGTCCCAGCTAAACTGCTTGTCATGCAGTCTCAAGAATGTCCGTCATACGTCTTTACAATCACCACCGTGATACACTGCTGAGAAGTCATCATGTGAAGTGTATTCGTGTAAGAAGGGAATGGAGGGTTTTTCTTATTCTCCATTATGACGTCCTCATGCTACACTGCTGTACTCCTGTAGTCTCTATTATGACTGTCACCCATCTTAAAACTGCGTCCTGCAGTCCTCTGTAAGTCCCCTTACTTACTCGTCCCCACGTCAACTGCTGTACTGCAGTCCTCCTGTAGGTCTCCACTAATGACTGTCCCATGCTAAATTGGCTGTCGGAGTACATGTAAGTGTCCATTACTGTCTTTCCCCCCATGTGATCCACTGCCGTCCTTCAGTCCTCCGTAGGTATCCACTAAATGATGTCCCTATGCTATACTGCTGTCCTCCAGTCATCATGTAAGTCTCAGCTATGAATTCCCCATGTCTACTTTGCTGTCCTGCAGTCCTCCTGTAAGTCTCCATTACTGACAGTACCCACATGCTACACTGTGTCCTGCAGTCCTACTGTGAGGTCTCCATTATGGACTGGATCCCCCATGCTTACACTGCTGTACTGCAGGCATCCTGTAAGTCTTCAAGTACTGACTGTCCACCCATGCTACGTATGCCGTCGCAGTTTTCATGTAAGTCTCTATTACTGACTGTTCCCCAGCTACATGTGTCTGCAGTATCCTGTAATCCACTACTGACTGTCCCCATGCTTCAATGCCTGTCTGAAAGTCCTCCTGTAATTTCCACTACTGAATGTCCCAAGGCTACACTGCTGTCTTTGCAGGTCATGCCTGTAGGTCTCCACTACTGACTGTCAAAACATGCGACACTGCTTTCTGCAGTCCTAGTAGTGTATTATGTTTGTTTCCCCCATGATACACTGCTGTCCTTCAGTCCTCCTGCAGGTATACAACAACTGACGGTCCCCCTCGATATATTGATGTCCTAAGTCCTCCTGTAAGTATCCATTACTGAATTACCCACATTATACAATCTGTACCGCAGTCTTCATGTAAGTGTCCATTACGAACTGTCCCCCCATGCTACATGCGGTCCTAAGTCCTCCCTGTAAGTCTCCATTACGGACTGTCCCCCACGCACTGCTGTCTGCAGTCTCATGTAAGTTTCCATTATGTATTTCCCCCCCTGATACACTGCTGTCTTCAGTCCGCCTGTAGGTATCCACTACGACGGTCACCCTATGCTATAAATGAGTCCTCCAGTTCCTCCTGCTAGTCTCCATTACTGAATTTTCCCCATTCACACTGCTTCACTGCAGTCTCCTTAGTCTCCATTACTGCCTGTCCCCCCATTCTACCTCTGTCTGCGTAACTACCGTAAGTCCTCGTATTACTGACTGTCCCCATGATCTACAACTGCTGTCTCCAGTCATCCTGTAGCTCACTCATAGACTGTCACACCGCATGCTTTAACACTGTGTTCCAGCAGTTTCCTGTAAGTTCTCCATACTGGACTGTTCCCATGCTACACTCTGTCCTGAGTTCATCCGTAATCTCCATTCTGACGATGTCCCCCATGCTTACATCCTGTCCTGCAGTCTTCCTTGTAGCTCACTACTGACTGTTCCCCATGCTACACTGCTGTCCTGCAGTATCATCCTGTAAGTCGCCATAGCGACTGTCCCCATGCACACTGCAGTCATGAGTCCCCTCCTGCGATAGTCTCCATACCTGACTGTTACCCCATGTCTACAACGTGCTTGTTCCGGCAGTCATCCCCTAAGTCTCCATTACTGACATGTGTCCCCGCGCGATGCGACACTGCGTTCCTGTGTCCTCGTAAGTCTCATTACGACTGTTCCCATGGACAACTGCTGTCTGAGTCTCCCGTGAATATCCATTACAGACTGTCCCACCATCTACGCTGTGCAGTTCTGCCATAGTTCACTGTACAGTACACTGTGTCCCGTGCCTCCTTAACTCCACTACTGACTGTCCCCCATATGCTTACCTTTCGCCTCCGTAGATCCCTCACGTCCCCTGTTACGGCCCACCGAGTCTCCATTACTGAATCTTTCCCCCATTCTACACTGCTGTCCTGCAGTCCTGCTCGTAATCCAATTTCGACGTTCCCCCATGACTTACAAACTGCTGTCCGAGTCCTCGTGAAGGTCTCCACTTACTGACTGTCCCCATGTACAACTGCGGCCAGCAGTTCCTCCATGTAATACGACGTCCCCAGTCATCGGTCTGAGCCTCTAGTCACCTTACTTGTTCCCCACTCTACAACTGGCTCGGGTTCCTGCAGTCATCCTGTAGTCTTCCATTACTGACTGTCCCCTACATTACACTGCTGTCCTGCAGTTTTCCTGTAAGCTCTCGATTACGACTGTTCCCCCCATTCTACCACTGCGTACCTGTAGGTCATACTGTAACTCCATACTGACGCTCCCCCATCTTGCATGCTGTCATCGGCAGTCCCTCTGTAATCCTACCTACTGACTGTCCCCATGCTACACTGCTGTCCTGCGTCCTCCTAAGTACCATTAGGATGTTCACCCATGCTACACTGCGTCCTGGGAGTCAGCTCCTGTAGTCTCCAGACTGACTGTTCCCCCTGCTACATGCTGTCTTGCAGTTCCTGGTAGGTCTCCATTACAGCACTGTCCCACCATGCGTACCTGAGCTGTCAGCTGTTTTTCAGTAAAGTCTCTACTGCTGTTCCCCCATGCTACAGCGCGGTTTCCTCAGTCATCCAGTAATCTCCACTACTGATGCCCCATGCTCAATGGCTGTCCTCTGCAGTCATCTCGGTAACTCTCCACTACTGATCCCCCATGCTACACTATGCGTCTCCTGCAGTCCTTTCCTGTAAGCCACATTACGGACTGTTCCCCCAGATTACACTGCTGTCCTGCACGGTAGTCCTCTCGGTAAGTCTCCATACGACTGTTCCCACATGCTACACTGCTTTCTGCCAGTATCCTGTAAGTCTCCATTACTGACAGGTCCCACCCTGCTACATCTGTCCTGCAGTGTCCTGTAAGACTTATTACTACTGTTCCCCATGCTTACCGCTGCCTGCATCATCCTGTAATCTCCACTACGACATGTCCCCATGGCAACCCCGCTGTCCTGCATGTCCGTCCTGTATGTATCCAATATGACTGTTCCGCCATAAGCTAAACTGCTGTCCTCTCAGCTACCTGTAGTCTCTCATTAATGAATTTCCCATCTAGCACTGTGTCCCGCAGTCTCTCCTGTAAGTCTCCATTACTGAAGTTCCACCCTGCTACAAAACGCTGTCCTGCAGTCCTTTCTGTAAGTCTCCAATTCTGACTGTCCCCATGCTAACACTGCTGTTCCACGATCTCCGTAATTGTCCATCGACTCCCCAGCTCAACCCTGCGAGGTCTGAATCTCATCTGACTGTCCCCCCATGCTACAATGCTGCTCCTGCAGTCTTCTGTAATTCTCCACTCTGAAGATGCCTGTACTGCGTCCCGCGTCTCCTTTTCCATTAGCTCCTACACTGCTGTCCTGCAGTCACTCCTGTAAGTCCCATGTACTGGGGGGGACTGTCCCCCACTGCTACATGTGCTGCAGTTTCCTGTAGGTCTCTGATCCACTGACTGTTCCCCCATGCTACACATGCTGTCCGTTAGTCTCCTGTAAGTGTCAATACGGACGTCCCCATCTCACTGCGGTCCTGCAGCTCCCCCTGTGTAACTCCATACTGACTGAGTCCCTCCATGGCTAACTGCTGCCTCATCTCCGTACGTCCCTCTTCTGACTGTCCCCCATGCTAACACTGCTGTCCTCAGCCTCCTTAAGTCTCCATTAAAAATAAAACTGAGTCCCCATCTACAACTGCTGTCCTGCAGTACTCCTGAGGTCTCCATTATGCCGTCCCCAATGTACCATCTGCTGTCCTTGCAGTTCTCCTGTAAGTGTCCATTGACTGACTGTTCCCACCAGCTACACTGCTGTCTGCATTTCCCTGTAATCTCTATTACTGATTTGTCCCCCATGCTACACTGCTGTCCTTGTCATCCCTGTATATCTCTATACTGCTCCCCCGCACGACTGTGTCCTCATCCTCCTGTGTATCCACACTGACTGCCCCCTATGCTATACTGAACTGTCCTCCAGTCCCTCCTGTAAGTCTCCATTACTGAATGTTCCCCCATTGCTACCTGCGTCCTCAGTCCTCCCGTATCTCCTATGACTGGTCCCCCCATGCACACTGCTGTCCTGGCAGTCCTCCTGTAAGTTCCCACTTACTGACTGTTCCACCATGTAACTGCTGTCCAGCAGTCTCGTTAGGGTTCCATTTTTTTTTTTTTGTTGTTTTTTTCTACTGACTGTCCCCCCATGCTAACACTGCTGTCCTGCATCCTCCCTGTAAGTCACCATACCGGCGATGTTCCCCCATCTCACAACTCTGTCCTGCAGTTCCTTGTAAGTCTCCCATTAATGACTGTCCCCCATGCTAACACGCTGTCCTGCAGTCTCTGTAAGTCTCCATACTGACGTTCCCCCATGATACAAACCGTCCTAGTCCCTTGTTCCCTCTGACGTCATAGCTATACGCTGTACTATCCTCCCAGCTACATGACTGAATCCCCCATTGTACTGTCGCATCCTCGAGTTCCAACACTGTCCCCATGCTCATGCTTCGGGCCTCCTGTAATCTCCACTACTGACTGTCACCCCATGCTACACTGCTGTCACTGAGTCATTCTCTGTACAGTGCTCCATCATGGGACTGTTCCCCCTGCTAACTGCTGTCCGGTGAGTCCTCCGGTAAGTCTCCATATTGATGTACCCCATGCTACACTGCTGTTCTGCAGACCGTAATGTCTCTTAACTGACTGTCACCAAATGCTACATGCCTCCATTCAGTTTCCTACTGTTATTATCTCTATTATGACTGTCCCCCATGCTCACTGCTGTTCCTGCAGGTCCTCCTGTAATCTCCAGTTACTGAACTGTCCCCATGCTACACTGCTGTCCGCAGTCCTCCGTTCAATCCCATTACTGACTGTCCCCCGCTACACTGCTGTCATGCAGTCCTTCCTAAGTCTCCATAATGGACTGTCCCCCATGCTACTACCTGCCTGTCCTGCAGCCTCTCGTACTCCCTATGATTCCCCCCATGCTAACTGCTGTCCTGCAGTCCCCTGGAAGTCTCCATTACGGTACTGCCACTATGCTACAACTGCTGCCTGCAGTCTCCTGTAGTCTCCATATACTGACTGTAACCCCTATGGCTACACTGTGTCCTGAGTCACTCTGTAAGTCGTCCACTAAGACTTCCCCTCATGACACTGACTGTCTTCAGTTCCTCCTGTAGTATCTCACATTCGACTGTCCCCTATGCTTCCTGCGTCCCATCCCTGTAAGTCTCCATACTGTCATTTCCCCCATTTCACACTGCTGTCCTGCAGTCCCTGTAAGTCGCCATACTGCACTGGTCCCCCTGCTACACTGAGTACGCGTCCTCCTGTACGTCTCAATACTATGTTCACCATGCTACATGCTGTTCCAGCAGTCATCTGTAAGTGTCCACTTACTGACATGTCCCCCCATGCTACATGCGTCCTGCAGTCCTCTGTAAGTATCCAATTATGGAATGATTTCCCCATGCGAACAATGTGCCTGAAGTCATCCTGTAAGCTTCCATTACTGAGTCCCCATGCTATACATGCTGTCCATGCAGTTTTCCTTGTAAGTCTCTATTACTGGATGTTCCCCATGGCCACTGTTGTCCTGTATCATCCTGTGAATCTCCACTACTGCCTGTCCCCCATGTGCACGCGTGTACTGCAGCCTCCTGTAATTCCACTTACGACTGTCACCCCATGACATGCTTGTCCTGCAGTCCTCCTGTAAGCTCCATTAGGGACTTGTTCACCTGCTACACTGCTGTCCTGGTAGTCCTCTGTAAGTCTACATAATGACTGTTCCCCATTGCTACACTGTGTCCTGCAGTAATCCTGTAAGTCTCAATTACTGCCTGTCCCACATCAGCTACACTGTGTCCAGCAGTTTACTGTTAAGTATATCTATTAATGACTGTTCCCGCTACACTGCTGTCCTGCACGTCATCCAGTAATCTCCACTACTGATGTCCCCCATGTACATGCTGTCCTGAGTCCTCCTGTATCTCATAATCGGACTGCCCCATGCTTACACTGGCTGTCACTGCAGTCTCTGTAAGTGTCCATTACTGATGTCCCACCTGCTACACTGCTGTCCCGCAGTCTCTGTAAGTCTCAGTACTGACGTTCCCCCCATGTACATGATGTCCGCGTCATCCGTAAGTCTCCATTACTGACTGGTCCACCAGTACAACTGCCTTGCCGTGCAGTCGGTAATTTCTATATACTCGACTGTCCCCCATGCTACTACGCTGTCTGTAGTCTCCTGTAATCCACTACGACGTCCCAGCTGCAAGCTGTCCATCAGTCTCCTGAGGTTTCCCACTACTGACTGCCCCCCTATGTATTAATGCTGTCTCCAGTCCTCCGTAGCGCTCCATTAACTGAATTTTCCCCATTCTACACTGAGTGTGCGTCACTCCTGTAAGTCTCATTACATGAACGTCCCTACCCATGCTACAGCGTGTCCTGCAGTCCTACTGAAGTCTCATTATGTATTGTCCCCCACTGCTACACTGTTCCAGACAGTCCTCATGTAAGTGTCCATCATGACTGTCCCCATGCTACATTGCCGTCATCGGCAGTCCTCCTGACTAAGTCATCCATTACTGACTGTTCCCCATGTACACTGCGTACTGAAGTCATCTGTAAGTCTCCATTACTGACTGTCCACCATGCTACATGCTGCTCTGCATTCTTCCTGTCTGTAAGTCTCTATTACTGACTGTCCCCATGCGTAACTGCTGTCTGTTAGTCATCGTAATTCACTACTGATGTCTCCCAATGCTGCAATGCTGGTCTGCAAGTCCTCCTGTAATCTCCACCACTTGACATGTCCCAAGCTACACTGCTGTCCTGCAGTCCTCACTGTCAGTCCCATTAGAGACGTTACCCAGAGTAAACTGCTGTCTGGTAGTCTCCTGTAAGACTCCATACTGACATGTTCCCACACATGCTACACTGCTGTTGCAGTCATCCCTGTACAGTTCCTTACAGACTGTCCCACAATCTACACTGCTGTCCTGCGTTTCTCTGTAAGTCTCTATATGACTGTCTCACCCATGCATACACTGCATGTCATGTAGTCATCCTGTAATCCCACTATGACTGTCCCCCATGCTTGCGCTGCGTCCTTCATCCTCTGTAGTGTATCACACTAGGACTGTACTCCTATGATATACTGCTGTCTCCAGTCCTAGCCTGTAAAGTCTCCATTTACGGAATTTTCCCCCATTCACCTGAGTCTGCAGTCCATCCTGTAAGTATCATTTACTGACGTTACCCCATGCTACACTGCTGCCAGCAGTCCTCCTGTAAGTGTCCATTACTGACTGTCCCCCCCCATTGTACACTGCGGTCCTGCAGTCTCCATGTAAGTCTCCACTTACTGATGTTCCCCCATGTACATGCTGTCTGCAGTCCATCCTGTAAGTATCCATTACTACAGTCCCACCATGCTACACTGGCTGCCTGCGTTTCTCTGTAAGTGCTCTATACTGACTGTTCCCCCCATGCTTTAACATGTGTACTAGTCATCCTTGTAATCTCCACTACATGACTGTCCCCATCAGCTCAATGCTGTCCGCAGTCTCCTTTAATCTCCCACTATGACTGTCCCCCATGCTACACTGCTGTCATGCAGTTCTGTAAGTCTCATAGTGTGCTGTCCCCATCCTACACTGCGTGCCCTGTGTAGCTCCTGTAAGTCTCCATTAAGTGAGTCCCCCATGACTACACTGCTGTTTGCAGTTCCTGTAGTCTCCAGTACCAGACTGTCCACCCTGCTACATGCTGTACTGCAGTTTCCTGTAAGTCTCTATACTGACTGTTCCCCCCATGTACCACTGCGTCTTCAGTCAGCCTGAATCTCCACTCACTGGACTGCGCCCCATGCTTACACTTTGTCCTGCGTTCTCGGGTTAGTCTCCACTATGACGTCCAATGCTACACTTCTGTCTCGGCAGTCCTCCTGTAAGTCTCCATTAGTGACTTTCCCCATGCTACACTGCTGTCTGTAAGTCCTCCGTGAATAGTCTCCATTACTGACTGTTCCCCATGCTACACTGCTGTTTTGCAGTCCTCAGTAAGTCTCCTACTGACCGGTCCCACCATGCTACACATGCTTGTCCTAGGCAGTTTCCTGTAAGTTCTATTACGATGTTCCCCCGCTACACTGCTGTCCTGCAATAATCCTGTAATCCAACTACTCACTGTCCCACCATGCTCCTGCTCGTCTGCAGTCCTCCTGTAAGATCCATATGGATGTTCCCCCATATACTATACTGATTGTCCTGCAAGATCCTCTGATAAGTCTCCATTTAGTGACTGTTCCAGCTGAATGCTGTATGCAGTCCTCCTGTAGGTCCCATCTGACTGTTCCCCATGTACACATGCTGTCCTGCAGTCTTCGGTAAGTCGTCCACTTCTGACTGTCCCCCAGATACCATGCGGTCCCGCAGTCTCCTTTAATTGTCATTTACTGCACTGTACCCCATCGCTACACTGTCCTGCATGCTCACTCGTAAAGTCTCCATACTGACTGTCCACCCATGATCCTACACTGCTGTCATGCAGTTTATGTAAGTTCCACTTCGACTGTCCCACCCATGCTTGACATGCTGTCCCGCAGTGCCTTCCGTAATGTCTTATGACTGTCCCCCATACTACCACTGCTGTCCGGCAAGTCCTCCTTAAGTCTCCATTACTGACGTGTACCACCCATGACTACACTGCTGTACCTGCAGTCTCCTGTAGGTTCTTACCACTGACTGTCACCCAAGCTACATGCTGGTCCTGAGTCCTCCTGTAAGTGCCATTACTGACTGTACCCCACATGCTACACTGCTTGTCCTCAGTCCTCGTAAGTGTCCATACACTAGTCCCCATGTAAATGCGTACTCCGGTAGTTCACTCTTCGACTCCCCCCATGATACACTGCTGTCCCTGCAGTACCTACTCTAAGTCTCCATTACTGAATGTTTCCCCCCATGCTAAACTGCTGTCCTGCAGTCTCCTGTAGGTATCATTACTGGCTGATCCCCAAATGCCACCTATGCTTTTTTTGCAGTCCTCCTGTAAGTGTCCATTACTCCACTGTTCCCATGCTACATGCTGTCCTGCAGTCCCATGTAATCCCTCTATTTATGACTGTACCCCATGATACATGCTGTCATCTGCAGTCCCACTGTAAGTATCTATCTATGAACTGCCCACCCATCGTCACTGCTGTCCTGAGTCCTCCTGTAATCTCCACAACTGAGATGTAACCCATGCTACATTGTGTCTGCAGGTCTCTGTAAGTCTCCACTACTGACTGTTCCCCATGTACACTGACTTGTCCTGCAGTCTCCTGTAACTCCCATATGATGTCCCCAATGCTACACTATGCTCATGCAGTCTATCTGTAAGTCCCCCTTTATGATGTTCACCCATGTACACTGCTGTCGTGCAGTCCTTGTAAAGTCTCACTCGGACTGGTTCCCCCATGCGGCTACACTGCTGTTCCTGCAGTCCCCTGTAAGTCTTTCCCCCAAACTTTTTGCTGAATGTTCCCCCATGCTACACTGCGTTGAGTCCTCTGTAGACCCCATTACTGACTGCTCCCCCTTTCTACCTGTGTCCTGCAGTCCTCCTGTAAGTCCCCATACTGATGTTATCCCCCATGACTACAATGCTGTCCTCGCATTCTCTGTAAGTCTCCACTACTGACGTGTTCCCCCATGCGTAAATGCTGGTACCTGCAGTCCTCTGTAAGTCTCCAATTACTGACAGTCCCCCATGATGTACTGCTTCCTGCAGTCCTCCTGATAAGTCTCCACATACTGACTGTCCCACCATGGACACTTGCGTCCTGCAGTCTCCGTTAATGTAATCCAACTAAGACGTCCCCCATGCGCCAATGCTGTCCTGCAGTCCCCAGTAAGTCTCCACTGCTGACTGTTCCCCCCTGCTACACTGATGTCATGCAGTCATCCGTAGTCTTCCACTATGACTGTCACACATGATACCTGCTGTCTTGCATAATTGTCCATTACGTGACTGTCACCCCATGTTACACTGCTGTCCTGCAGTCCTACTGTAAGTATCATAACTGACTGTCCCCCCATGCATAACGCTGCATCATACTCTTATGCTCTACTGAGTCCATTGCTACCTGCTGGTCTGCAGCTATGTAAGTTACTGATGCCCCCATGCATACCACTGCTGTCTGCAAGTCCATCCGTAAGGTTCCAGTACTGACTGCTCCCCCATGCATACACTGCTTTCCTGCAGTCCTCTGTGTCTCGCAACTCACTCGACTGTCACCCAATGCTACACTGCGCTGCAGTCCTGAAGTAACTGTCCACTACTACTGCCCACTATGCTACACTGCTGTCTCTGCGTCCTCCTGTAAGTGTCCACATTCAATGACTGTCCCCTATGCTACACTGTTGGTCCTGCAGTCCTCCTGTAAGTGTTCCAACTGTACTTGTAACTTCTGCAGTCCTCCTATGCCTGCAAACGGTACATGCTGTCTGCAGCTATCTGTAAGTCTCAATTACTGAGTACCCCTTACTGCTAACACTGCTGCCATGACTTCCTCCGTGTAAGTACATAGACTGTGCCTGGTTTAGACCGTGTAGATGGTCGGCACACGGCGGCGTGCCAGGGAAGAGGAGGAGGTGGGTGCTGCACACCCGCCCCTCTCAAAACAATATATGGCACGGGTGCATATTCCAGGGAAAAATAGGACCATGTGCTATCTTTTCCCAGCTATGAAACAGTACCGGCTCCAGTTACGTGCGCGCCATTACCGTATCTGGGGGACGTATATCCACTGTATATACGTCCCCCAACGGTCGTGTGAATAAGCCCTAAGCGTGTTTCAGATTTATAAATGAGGCCGTTATGAAGTTTCGGGTGTATATATTATTGAATAATAGGTGTGCACATAATATACATTTATTTTTTTTTCAATTATATAGTGAAAAAGATTAAAACACCAGTAATAGCATGTCAGGGCCCTGGAAGGTAACATACAGCATCCTGCTGTGCGGGGACCAGTACGACAGGGACTACTTGAACACACACGGTGGAAGGAGATCTAAAGTCAGTGATGTGAGGACTGAGGCAATGGGTGTGGATAACTGCTTCTGTCATGCCCCGTAGGGCCCCTCCCACTTCTGTTCGTGGAAACAGCATCACTGAACAAATAAAAGTTATTCTATAATTCCAGGTTACCATTAAAAATCTTTTAAAAAATTTTACCTCTTTTGTGAGTTTTTTTGAAGTCATTTGTTTCGTGGCATAACCCTTAAGAATGGACTACCACTGGACTGTAGCCCCGGTGACATCCCAGTGCAAGTCTTCAAGTAGGGTCTCAACAATACAAGGCCGACGTTATTTATGCAGGATGACCTGCTCTTGTACGTGTCGAATTTCCCTGTTTGGCACTCCATGGCAATTTTAAAGTAAAATTATCCGAATCTAAATATTCCCTCCCGGGACAGAGGCATCCACCTGGCGCCCAATTCCCTTTTAAATGGCAGAGATCGCATATCGCTATTTAGGGTTTGATATTTGATATTTGCTCAATCAAAAAAAAAAAAAAATTATTCATTATTTATCACATTAATAGTCTTAATACTTAAATATCATGGATTATACTCAAGGCAATTACTTTCTCCCAGAGTTTTGTGGCAAATTAGGCTTATACTCTGGTAAACACTTTGGTAATGAATTGGTTAAAAAAATTTGGAATAAAGTTTTTCAGCCACAAAATATTAACATCTTTCAGTGAGTGCATTATGTGCAGTCTGCTACTATTGTGCCGGGGGGGGGGGGGGGGCACATTCATGAAAAGACTGAATCGGACTTGCCAACATACGTGTGCACGCCCCTTTCTATGCACGGGATTGTGGCACTCTCTATACACACATTTCACACTCAAAAAAATTGATCTGCTTTCTCCTGCCAGATAGGGTATGGGGCTCATTCACTACCACTTTTCGTGGGACTTTGCACTTTTTAGGGATTATACGGCTTGCACAGACAGCCATGCCAACACAATTAGGGGGCGCACAAAGGGCGATCCGATGATTCGGATGAGTGCAGGATTTACCTTCAATTTGTGTCGAAAGCCCAAGCCACTTACATGCACGACTAAAAAAGAAGGTTGTCAACTCTTTCAAGACCTGAGCGGGGAAAGCGACACATGCAGGATATGGGCACGAATTTAGTGAACTACCCGCACAGCACATTTACACGGACAACCTTGCACTTACATGCACCAGGAGAAGAAGGGAACTCCTGGGACCTGAGCGGGGGGAAGCGACACATGCAGGATATACGGGAGCACGATCTTAGGACTCCCCGCACAGCGCATTATACACGGAAATGCACTTACCTGCACCCCAGGAAGAGAAGGTGAACTCCAGGGACCTGAGTGGGGAAGCGACACATGCAGGATATCAGGGCGCACGATCTTAGTGACTCCCCGCACAGCGCATTATACACGGACAATGCACTTACATGCACCAGGAAGAAGAGGTGAACTCCGGGGACCTGAGCGGGGAAGTGACACATGCAGGATATCGGACGCAGGATCTTAGTGACTCCCCCACACAGCGCATATACATGGACAATGCACTTACATGCACCAGGAAGAAGCTGAACTCCGGGGACTGAGCGGGGAAGGCGACACATGCAGGATATCGGGGAACGCTTTAGTGTCCCCGCACAGCACGCATTATACACGGACAAGCACTTACATGACACCAGGAAGAAGAAGGTGAAACTCCAGGGACCTGAGCGGGGATAGCGACACAGCAGGATACGGGGTCAGGCTCTAGTGACCCCCCACAGCGCATTATACTCGGACAATGCACTTAACATGCACAGAAGAAGAAGGTGACTCCGGGGACCTGAGCGGGAAGCCGACACGCAGGTATTGGGCACATGATTTAGTGACTCCCGCACAGCACATTATACACGGACAATGCACTTACATGCACCAGGAAGAAGAAGGAGAACTCCGGGGACCTGAGAGGGGAAGCGACACATGCAGGAATAGGTGCGCAGGATTTAGTGACTCCCCGCACAGCGCATATACACGGACAATGCACTTACATGCACCAGGAAGAAGAAGGGAACTCCAGGGACCTGAGTGGGGAAGCGACCATGCAGGATATGGGTGCACGATCTTAGTGACTCCCCGCACAGCGCATTATACACGGACAATGCACTTAATGCACACAGGAAGAAGAAGGTGAACTCCGGGTACCTAGCGGGGAGGAAGCACACAGCGGATATCGGGCGCACGATCTTAGTGACTTTCCCCGCACAGCGCTATTACGGACAATGCACTTACATGCACCAGGAGAGAAGTGAAGAACTCCGGGGACTGAGCGGGAAGTGACACATGCAGGATATCGGACGCAGGATCTTAGTGACTCCCCACACAGCGCATTATACATGGACAAGCACTTACATGCACCAGGAAGGAATAGCTTGAACTCCCGGGACCTGAGCGGGAGAGCGACACATGCAGGATATCGGGGACCGTGCTTAGTGACTCCCGCCCAGCGCATTATACACGGACATGCACTACATGCACCAGGAAGAAGAAGGTGAACTCCGGGACCTGAGCGGGGGAAGCGACACATGCAGGATATCGGGTGCAGGATCTTAGTGACTCCCCGCACAGAGCAATTATATATCGGACAATGCACTTACATGCACCAGGAAGAGAAGGTGAAATCCGGGGACCTGAGCGGGGGGGAAGCGACACATGCAGGATATCAGGTGCAAGGATCTAGTGACTCCCTGCACAGCACATATACACGGACAATGCACTTACATGCACCAGGAAGAAGAAGTGAACTCCAGGGACCTGAGCGGGGAAGCGACCATGCAGGATATCGGGCGCAGATTAGTGACTCCCCGCACGCGCATTATACCGGACAATGCACTTACATGCACAGGAAGAAGAAGGTGAACTCGGGGACCGGAGCGGGAGGAGAACCGAGGAATCAGGGTGCAGGATCATAGTGCCTCCCTGCACAGCAGATTTATACACGGACAAATGCATTACATGCACCAGGAAGAAGGTTGTGCCCAATATCCTGCATGTGTCGCTTCCCCGCTCAGGTCTGAAAGAGTTGAAAACCTTCTTTTTAGTCGTGCATGTAAGTGCTTGGGCTTTCGACACAAATTGAAGGTTAAATCCTGCACTCAGTCCGAATCAGTCGGATCGCCTTGTGCGCCCCCTAAATTGTGTTGCATGGCTGTCTGTGCAAGCCGTATAATCCCTGAAAAAGTGCAAAGTCCCACGAAAGTGAGTAGTGAATGAGCCCCATAGCCCTATCTGCAGGAGAAGCAGATCAATTTTTTTGAGTGTAGAAATGTGTGTATAAAGAAGTGCCACACAATCCCGTGCATAGAAAGGGGCGTCACACGTATGTTGGCAAGTCCGAAATTCAGTCTTCATGAATGTGCCCCCCCCCCCCCCCCCCCCCCCCCCCCCCCGGCACAATAGTAATGCAGACTGCACATAATGCACTTCTACTGAAAAGATGTTAATATTTTGTGGCTGAAAAACTTTACTCCAAATTTATTTTAACCAATTCATTACCAAAGTGTTTACCAGAGTATAAGCCTAATTTTGCCACAAAAACTCTGGGAGAAAGTATTGCCTTGAGTATAATCCATGATATTTAAGGATATATTAGACTATTATGTGATTAAATAATGAATAAAATTTTTTTTTTTTTTTGATTGAGCAATTGTGAAAATGATGGGAAAAAAAATCTCCGCCAAAATATCAAACCCTAAATAGCGAATATGCGATCTCTGCCATTTAAAAGGGAATTGGTCTGCCAGGTGGGATGCCTCTGTCTCGGGGAGGGAAATATTTAGAATTCGGATAATTTTACTTTAAAATTGCCATGGAGGCCAAACAGGGAAAATTCGACACGTACAAGAGCAGGTCATCTGCATAAATAGCGGCCTTGTATTGTTTAGACCCTACTTGAAGACCTTGCACTGGGATTCACACGGAGGGCTACAGCCAGGTGGTAAGTTCCATTCTTAAAGGGGTTATGCCACGAAACAAATGACTTCAAAAAACTCACAAAGAGGTTAAAATTTTTTAAAAAGATATTTATAATGGTAACCTGGAATTATAGATAACTTTTTATTTGTTCATGTGATGCGTGTTCCACACAGAAACAGAAGTGGGAGGGGCCTAGCGGGGCATGACAGAGGCAGTTATTCCACAACCCATTGGCCTCAGTCCTACATCACTGACTTTAGATTCTCCTTCCACCGGTGGTGTTCAAGTAGTCCCTGTACGTACTGGTCCCCGGCACAGCAGGATGCTGTATGTTACCTTCCAGGGCCCTGACATTGCTATTACTTGTTGTTTTAATCTTTTTCACTATATAATTGAAAAAGAAAATAAATGTATATTATGTGCACACCTATATATTCAATAATATATACACCCTGAAACTTTCATAACGGCCTCATTTATAAAATCTGAAAACAGGCTTAGGGCTTATTCACACGACCGTTGGGGGACGTATATACAGTGGATATACGTCCCCCATAGGACGGTAATGGGCGCACAGCATCGTATGGAGCCGGTACTGTTTCATAGCTGGGAAAAGATAGCACATGTCCTATTTTTCCCTGGAATATGGCACCCTGTGCCATATATTGTTTTGGAGAGGGGCGGGGGTGTGCAGCACCCACCTCCTCCTCTTCCCCTGGCACCGCCGTGTGCCGACCATGCTACACGGTCTAAACCGAGGCACAGTCCGTAGAGACTTACAGGAGGAAGGCATGGCAGCAGTGTAGCATAGGGGTACAGTCAGTAATGGAGACTTACAGGAGGACTGCAGGACAGCAGTGTAGCATGGGGGACAGTCAGTAGTGGACACTTACAGGAGGACTGCAGGACAGCAGTGTAGCATAGGGGAACAGTCAGTAATGGAGACTTACAGGAGGACTGCAGGACAGCAGTGTAGCATAGGGGGCAGTAAGTAGTGGACACTTACAGGAGGACTGCAGGACAGCAGTGTAGCATGGGGGGACAGTCAGTAGTGGAGACTTACAGGAGGACTGCAGGACAGCAGTGTAGCATGGGGGGCAGTCAGTAATGGAGACTTACAGGAGGACTGCAGGACAGCAGTGTAGCATGGAGGGACAGTCAGTAATGGAGACTTACAGGAGGACTGCAGGACAGCAGTGTAGCATGGGGGGACAGTCAGTAATGGATACTTACAGGAGGACTGCAGGACAGCAGTGTAGCATGGGGTGACAGTCAGTAATGGACAATTACTGCAAGACAGCAGTGTATCATGGTGTGACAGTCAATAATGGAGACTTACAGGAGGACTGCAGCCCGATATCCTGCATGTGTCGCTTCCCCGCTCAGGTCCCCGGAGTTCAGCTTCTTCCTGGTGCATGTAAGTGCATTGTCCATGTATAATGCGCTGTCACAACAAACTGGCTCCTCCTGCTCTGTGCCGGACTTTGACATATGAGGTAAAGGGATCCTTGATATGAGAGGGTGGGGGTAACAGTTATTTTGGTGACTGGAAGGGGTTCAGGCCGGAGAGAGATTTTGGGACCCGAGGACAATATCCTGACCAGGACCTCCCAGGACCTCCTGCAGAGATTCCCCCTGCCCAGGAAGGGGGGAGGAGCAGAAGGGGGGGGGGTACTGTCACAGGTGGCTCATCCGTGCCTCTGGCCCCCGCCAGCACGCCACACTTCCAACCGCTTTTTCTGGCGTCGCGACGCGTTCACGACTCCTAGGGCGCTGGCTTCTGCGAATTTAAGGGCCACCCGCCAGTAATGGAGATGGCCTTTAGTAGGGTAAACTATTAACCTTGCCTCTTCCTGTTAACCTTGCCGGATCTCGTGCCTAGAGCCTTAGAGAAAGCTGTGTCTATGCCTTCTGCTGTTTGTGTGTATTACCCTTTGGACACTGGTTCCATTTCTGACTTTGCCCTTTGCTGCTCAGCTGCCCTGACCTGTTGCTACAACTCTGACTCCAATACTGTGTGCCCGTCCTGACCTCCTGCCTGCCCCCTACGAGGTTGTCTGCCATTTCTGTAGCTCGACCTCGGCTGCAACTGCGGAAAAGTCAGCCTGTGGAACGACCACGCCGCAGCAAGTCCACCCGCTTGCAGCAGCTCTGGTGAAAACGGGTTCCACTTAGACTCCGTCCCAGGTAGTGGCTTTTGTCACGTCCGCAGTGATCAGGGATCCACAACCTCTAAGCCTGACACAACCAAGCAAAAATTGATTGATACGAGTATGAACTTAAAATATGGGAAAATTATATAGTCCTCAAGGAAAAAAGGGGGAATATCATCCATACTGAGAAGTGGATGCCTGGGCATGAATAAACAAATATGTATATTGTAAAAGAGGGGAATTTAATTCCAAACCTAAAACAATAGTATAAACACGTGACAGGCAAAGACATATGGGCAAAACAGGATATTATTATATATTTTAATGTAAACACATGGGGGCATTTACTAAGGGCCCGAATCGCGTTTTTCCGTTCGGGTTGCCCAAAAATTACTGTTTTGTGCTGAATTGCCCTGGGTTTTTTGGCGCACGCGAGTTGGTGTGGGCATCGGCGGATGGAAGTCGGGGGGCAATGGCCATCGGAAACGACGGATTTGGAAAAACCGCCAGATTTTTAAAAAGTGTCACTTACCGCACCAGCATAGCTTGGTGAACTCCAATGGACTTCAGCGCGCAGCAGCGACACCTGGTGGAATCAGGCGCACTACCTTGTGATTCGCCAGAAGACCCGACCATCCGCGCGGAGAACCCACCACTGGATCGCGAATGGACCGGTTAAGTAAAATCTGCCCCAATATTTTTAATATTTTCATGCATATTTTAATGGTAATTAAAAAAAGTGTTTACATTAATTAGCACGATACCTGAGAGATGACCGGGCTTTTTCAAACCTTACTTACGTCAGGATAGAGCGGATTCTTGTCCCTCCTCCCCCTGACGTCTTTCCGCCCCCACCGAATAGTTGTCCCTCTCAGACATGTGTGAGCCATAACTACAGAGGTGTGTAATGCGCTCAAAACGCGTAGGGGGATCTGTAGTATACACCATAGAGGCATGCTATGGTTTATGTGATATTACTGTTTTTGGAAGCCCATAAAAATCTGGAGGATTTCCCTACTTTATGCGCTGATCCTAATTTGGATTGTTGCCGTGTTAACACGTTGGTCACGTGGGATCTGAGCTGCTAGTTGAAAGCCTCCCCGATGAACCCGGATGGTGAGCCTAATTAACTTTCCATTACACACTTCATTCTATGACTTTATGGTGAACTCTTGAGGCCTGAGTTGCTGTAACCCCAGTGGAGGAATGCACAAATGTTGGATATTCCAACGATTACTCTTTGCACCGCATTTAAAAGCAGATTGGTCGCATGTGATCAGATTTTGATGCGGAGGTCATGCAAAGAAAATTGGGGGGTGATGGACGAACGATCATAGTGGGAAATTGGAGCCGACTCATAGTGAATCGTGGCAGCTCCGAATCTTGTCGGACAACGCACCTCGGGGATCGCGACGGGACGGTAAGTAATGTGCCCCATTGTCTTTAGAAAGTTTTATGTATTCTTCTTGTTCATTAATCTCTTTTATGATTTTCCAGCATTGGCATTGTATCTATAGAAGCATCTTGTCCTTCATCTTTGCTGTGGAGGAGATTAATGGGATCCTTACCTCCTCCCTAACATCACTCGGGGGAACATATACTGGACACTTGTGGAGAGCATGCAAAGAAAACTACTAAATCTCTCTTCAAATCTGTCCGGGAGAAGAATGATGTTCCTAATTATTCCTCAGACATCATGGTGAAGGTGGTCGCTTATGTGGGAGATTCCAACAGTACTCCATGCGCGCAATGCTTCCATTCTCCAGCCTCTACACGTACACACGGGTAAGTGACACCTACTGTATACTGCCAGGTGCAGATGTAGTGTAACCGTTCATCAAACACTCAGTAGTATCCCAAAAAAAAATATGGAAACAAACACTATAAAAATTATATAAGACTATAAAAAAACAAAAAATCAAACACTTTGTTGGTAATTACTGACTTTATGGGGCTCATTATCATAGGTCGCCAGAGTATTCATCCTATTCTGGTGCAGTGAGTGATTGATTTTGCGACAGAATTAGTTTTTTAAATTTTGGGGTTTTTTCCGAATCCGTTGGGTTTTCCGACGGCCACGAATACCCCCCCCCCCCCCCGATTTGTGTGAAAGCCAACTCGATTGCGCCGAAATCCGATCACGTGAGCAAAATCCCAGCAAAATTGGTGCCAAACGGAAAAAAAAAAAGTCGGGAAACCCGACGAAAGTGCGGCCGCGGAGCCCTTTGTAAATGAGCCCCTATGTGTTCTCAAAATTGTGTATAAAGACAACATTGAGCTACTTCAGATATAGGTATCTGTATGGTAATAAATAACTAACACCATGATCTTATAGAGCATAAAGAGCTGAACAGATTGGCATTGTGTCCTATCTGCATGCAGCCGTGTTATAGAGCAGGAAAAGCTAAAGCAGATTGTACGTACTGTCCTATCTGCAGGCAGCATGTATAGAGCAGGAGAGGAGCGCAGAATGTACTAGTGATGGGGAGTCCGGCTTTCTTAGTGAGCTGGCTAATTAGACTCTGCTCACAAAGAAGAGCCGACTCTTTGGCTCCTGAACAGCTCACATACAATCTGCAATCCCCCACCTAGACTTTCGTGGCCTGGATGCAGTCGGGCCCAGATTCCCAGAGTGACTGACATTTGCGGCCTAGGGCACGCTGATGTCACGGTGCTTGGTATGGGGATTCGGAGGGCTGTCCTACAGACTGGCAGGTCCAGCAGGCGGTGTGTGCAAAAATATGGGGGAGAGGCTGATGCCACGATTTCTCCCTGGGGAAACCCCGGAGGGTCTGTAAGAAGGTCCGGGAAGGATGGGGAGCCCGTGGTGGTAACAGCCGGATCCAGGGTCGGACGGAGGCAACGTTGTGCAATCAACTCACGGGTCCTTATAAAACAGGTGCAGGCAATGGCCTGAACGATAACAGCAGATTCTCAAGCTGAAAGCAGGGAGAGAGAGCCAGTGCCACAGAGGTTACCGAGCCTTGTAGTAGGTTCGGCGGGGCTGGTACAGATGGAACTGAGTCCAGATAGTGGAGCTCAGTTCTGGATAGGTCTCCGGCATTACCCTGGGTGCTAGGCAGGGGCCTGAGACACCTGTAGCTCCTGTAATTAGGACAGTGGCTGTGGCAGATAGACCTGAGGTTCGGTTCAGTCTGCAGACTCTAGCAAAAAACTGACTCCAAGATGGAGTCCCTCCACTCTAACTGAACCACGTGGCTTCCACCCAGCAGGGGTTTACATATCCCTGGTCAGGTGGTAGAACTCTCTGAACCTTCCAGCTTGTATTGCCAGAACATCATTGGACAATCACATATCACAATGTTACTGTTCCTTACCAGGAAGTAGCTACAGCTGCAATTAACAATATTTCAAGTTCTAGAACCACTTCCTAGAGAGATCATCAGTCCCTAACAGCTCCTGACCAGGAGAGGGCGCTTTACAACTACCCAGCCTGACCATGCATTGGCAGGGTTGTTGCAATGTATAATAGGGAGTCTCAGGCCAGTAAGTCACCCACATCCACACCATTTTTAACCAAATGTTATTGGGTATAAAGGGGTGTTGAGACATTTAGGGGTGGGGTCAGTGAGCCATCGGCTCATGAGGGGAGGCAACTCAAGTTGTTCACTTAATGAGCCGGCTCTTTGTGCCGGCTCGTTCGTGAACAACCCATCACTAGATTGACATAGCTCTCCTAGTCTGCAGGACAGTCATGTTTATAGAGCAGTATAAAAGCTGAGCAGATTGTAATAATGGGTGCCTATTTACTTACCCGACCTCTGGAGTTCACAGGAAGTGCATGTTGGTAAAATGGCTGTGCCGCTGAGCACTACGATTGTGCGCCCGATATCCTGCATGTGTCGCTTCCCTGCTCAGGTCCCGGATTCTCCCCTTCTTCTGGTGCATGTAAGTGCATTGTCCAGTGTATAATGGCTGTGGCGGGGAGTCACTAGATTGTGCACCTGATATCCTGCATGTGTCGCTTCCCGCTCATGTCCCTGGAGGTCACCTCTTCTTCCTGGTGCATGTAAGTGCATTGTATGTATATGAGCTGTGCGGGGAGTCACTAAGTCCTGGTGATATCCTGCATGTGTCGCTTCCCCGCTCAGGTCCCCGGGTTCACCTTCTTCTTCCTGGTGCATGTAAGTGCATTGTCCATGTATAGATGCTGTGCGAGGAGTCACTAAGATCCTGCGCCCGATATCCTGCATGTGTCGTTCCCCGCTCAGGTCCCGGAGTTCACCTTCTTCTTCTGGTGCATGTAAGTGCATTGTCCGGTATAATGTGTGTGCAGGGAGTCACTATGATCCTGCCCTGATATCCTGCATGTGTCGCTTCCCCGTCAGGTCCCCGGAGTTCACCTTCTTCTTCCTGGTGCATGTAAGTGCATTGTCCGAGTATAATGCGTCGTGCGGGTAACTAATCTGCGCACGATATCCTGCATGTGTCGCTTCCCGACTCGGTCCCTGGAGTTACCTTCTTCTTCTGGTGCATGTAATGTGCCTTGTCCGTATATAAGTGCTGGCGGGAGCACATGATCCTTGCACCTGATAGTCCTGATGTTGCGTCCCGCTCAGGTCCCGGTGATTCACCTTCTTCTTCTGGTGCATGTAGTGCATTGTCCGAGTATAATGCCTGTGCGGGGAGTCACTAAGTCTGCACCGAGTATCCTGCATGTGTCGCTTCCCCGCTCAGGTCCCGGAGTCACCTTCTTCTTCCTGGTGCTGTAAGTGCATGTCCGTGTATAATGCGCTGTGCGGGGTCATAAGATGTGTCCCGATATCTGCATGTGTCGCTTCCCGCTCAGGTCCCCGGAGTTCAGCTTCTTCCTGGTGCATGTAATGCATTGTCCATGTATAATGCGCTGTGTGGGGAGTCACTAAGACCTGAGTCCAATCCTGCATGTGTCACTTCCCCCCCTAGGTCCCCGGAGTTCACTTTCCTTCCTGGTGCATGTAAGTGCATGTCGTGTATAATGCGCTGTGCGGGAGTCAGTAAGATCGTGCGCCCGATATCCTGATGTGTTGCTTCACCGCTCAGGTACCCGGAGTTCACCTTCTTCTCCTGGTGCATGTAAGTGCATTGTCCGTGTATAATGCGCTGTGGGGGAGTCACTAGATCGTGCACCCGATATCCGATGTGTCGCTTCCCCACTCCAGGTCCCGGGAGTTCCCTTCTTCTTCTGGTGATGTAAGTGCATTGTCCGTGTATAATGCGCTGTGCGGGGAGTCACTAAGATCCTGCGCCCGATATCCTGCATGTGTCGCTTCCCGCTCAGGTCCCGGAGTTCTCCTTCTTCTTCCTGGTGCAGTAAGTGCATTGTCGTGTATGTGCTGTGCGGGGAGTCACTAGATCATGTGCCCAAATGCCGTGTCGCTTTCCCCGTCAGGTCCCCGGAGTTCACCTTCTTCTTCCTGTGCATTTAGGCATTGTCGAGTATAATGCGCTGTGCGGGGAGTCACTAAGATCCTGCCCCGTATTCGCATGGTTCGTTCCCGCTTAGTCCCTGGAGTTCACCTTCTTCTTCCTGGTGATGTAAGTGCATTGTCCGTGTATAATGCGCTGTGCGGGGAGTCACTAGATCGTGTCCCCGATATCCTGCATTGTTGTCGCTTCCCGCTCCGGTCCCGGAGTTAGCCTTCTTCCTGGTGCATGTAAGTGCATTGTCCATGTATAATGCCGCTGTGTGGGGAGTCACTAAGATCCTGCGTCCGTATCCTGCATGTGTCACTTCCCCGCTCAGGTCCCCGGAGTTCACCTTCTTCTTCTGGTGCTGTAAGTGCATTGTCGTGTAATAATGCGCTGTGCGGGGAGTCACTAAGATCGTGCGCCCGATATCCTGCATGTGTCGCTTCCCCACTCAGGTCCCTGGAGTTCACCTTCTTCTTCCTGGTGCATGTAAGTGCATTGTCCGTGTATAATGCGCTGTGCGGGGAGTCACTAAGATCGTGCTCCCGATATCCTGCATGTGTCGCTTCCCCGCTCAGGTCCCAGGAGTTCACCTTCTTCTTCCTGGTGCATGTAAGTGCATTGTCCGTGTATAATGCGCTGTGCGGGGAGTCACTAAGATCATGTGCCCAATATCCTGCATGTGTCGCTTCCCCGCTCAGGTCTGAAAGAGTTGAAAACCTTCTTTTTAGTCGTGCATGTAAGTGCTTGGGCTTTCGACACAAATTGAAGGTTAAATCCTGCACTCAGTCCGAATCAGTCGGATCGCCTTGTGCGCCCCCTAAATTGTGTTGCATGGCTGTCTGTGCAAGCCGTATAATCCCTGAAAAAGTGCAAAGTCCCACGAAAGTGAGTAGTGAATGAGCCCCATAGCCCTATCTGCAGGAGAAGCAGATCAATTTTTTTGAGTGTAGAAATGTGTGTATAAAGAAGTGCCACACAATCCCGTGCATAGAAAGGGGAGTCACACGTATGTTGGCAAGTCCGAAATTCAGTCTTCATGAATGTGCCCCCCCCCCCCCCGGCACAATAGTAATGCAGACTGCACATACTGCACTTCTACTGAAAAGATGTTAATATTTTGTGGCTGAAAAACTTTACTCCAAATTTATTTTAACCAATTCATTACCAGAGTGTTTACCAGAGTATAAGCCTAATTTTGCCACAAAAACTCTGGGAGAAAGTATTGCCTTGAGTATAATCCATGATATTTAAGGATATATTAGACTATTATGTGATTAAATAATGAATAAAATTTTTTTTTTTTTTTGATTGAGCAATTGTGAAAATGATGGGAAAAAAAATCTCCGCCAAAATATCAAACCCTAAATAGCGAATATGCGATCTCTGCCATTTAAAAGGGAATTGGGCCGCCAGGTGGGATGCCTCTGTCTCGGGGAGGGAAATATTTAGAATTCGGATAATTTTACTTTAAAATTGCCATGGAGGCCAAACAGGGAAAATTCGACACGTACAAGAGCAGGTCATCTGCATAAATAGCGGCCTTGTATTGTTTAGACCCTACTTGAAGACCTTGCACTGGGATTCACACGAAGGGCTACAGCCAGGTGGTAAGTTCCATTCTTAAAGGGGTTATGCCACGAAACAAATGACTTCAAAAAACTCACAAAGAGGTTAAAATTTTTTAAAAAGATATTTATAATGGTAACCTGGAATTATAGATAACTTTTTATTTGTTCATGTGATGCAGAAACAGAAGTGGGAGGGGCCTAGCGGGGCATGACAGAGGCAGTTATTCCACAACCCATTGGCCTCAGTCCTACATCACTGACTTTAGATTCTCCTTCCACCGGTGGTGTTCAAGTAGTCCCTGTACGTACTGGTCCCCGGCACAGCAGGACGCTGTATGTTACCTTCCAGGGCCCTGACATTGCTATTACTTGTTGTTTTAATCTTTTTCACTATATAATTGAAAAAGAAAATAAATGTATATTATGTGCACACCTATATATTCAATAATATATACACCCTGAAACTTTCACAACAGCCTCATTTATAAAATCTGAAAACAGGCTTAGGGCTTATTCACACGACCGTTGGGGGACGTATATACAGTGGATATACGTCCCCCATAGGACGGTAATGGGCGCACAGCATCGTATGGAGCCGGTACTGTTTCATAGCTGGGAAAAGATAGCACATGTCCTATTTTTCCCTGGAATATGGCACCCTGTGCCATATATTGTTTTGGAGAGGGGCGGGGGTGTGCAGCACCCACCTCCTCCTCTTCCCCTGGCGCCGCCGTGTGCCCACCATGCTACACGGTCTAAACCGAGGCACAGTCCGTAGAGACTTACAGGAGGAAGGCATGGCAGCAGTGTAGCATAGGGGTACAGTCAGTAATGGAGACTTACAGGAGGACTGCAGGACAGCAGTGTAGCATGGGGGACAGTCAGTAGTGGACACTTACAGGAGGACTGCAGGACAGCAGTGTAGCATAGGGGTACAGTCAGTAATGGAGACTTACAGGAGGACTGCAGGACAGCAGTGTAGCATAGGGGGCAGTAAGTAGTGGACACTTACAGGAGGACTGCAGGACAGCAGTGTAGCATGGGGGGACAGTCAGTAGTGGAGACTTACAGGAGGACTGCAGGACAGCAGTGTAGCATGGGGGGCAGTCAGTAATGGAGACTTACAGGAGGACTGCAGGACAGCAGTGTAGCATGGAGGGACAGTCAGTAATGGAGACTTACAGGAGGACTGCAGGACAGCAGTGTAGCATGGGGGGACAGTCAGTAATGGATACTTACAGTAGGACTGCAGGACAGCAGTGTAGCATGGGGTGACAGTCAGTAATGGACAATTACTGCAAGACAGCAGTGTATCATGGTGTGACAGTCAATAATGGAGACTTACAGGAGGACTGCAGGACAGCAGTGTAGCATGGGGCACATCAGCCAGGAGACTTACAGGGTACTGGGCAGTACAGCAGTGTAGCATGGGGGGGGACATTCCGTAGTGATACTTGCAGAGGAACTGCGCAGGACACAGTGTATCATGGGGGGAACAGTCAGTAGGGAAATTACAGGAGGACTGCAGGACAGCAGTTAGCATGGGGGACAGTCAGTAAGTGGAGACTTACATGAGGACTGCAGGACACATTATAGCATGGGGGGGGGAGGACTGTCAGTATGGGACTTACATAGTGACTGCAGGACAGCAGGTAGCAGGGGGAACAGTCAGTAGTGGAGACTTACAGAGGACTGCAGGACACAGTGTAGCATGGGGGAACGTCCGAATGGGGCCTTCCAGGGACTGCAGGACAGGCATGTAGGCAAGGGGGGGACAGTCGTAATGGGGACTTACGGAGGACTGCAGCAGCCTTGTATGTCATGTGGGCTGGTCCGTAATGGAGACTTACAGGAGGACTGCAGGACGGCAGTGGTAGCAATGGGGTGACAGTCAGTTGTGGAGATTACAGGAAAACTGCAGAAACAGCAGTGTAGCAATGGGCGTACAGTCAGTATTGGAGAATTACAGGAGGACTGCAGGACATCGTAAGCAGGGGGGACTGTCAGTAATGGCGACTTACAGGAAGGACTGGCAGGACAACAGTGTATCATGGGGGAACAGTCGCAGTGGAGACTTACAGGGGGACTGCAGACAGCAGTGTAGCATGGGGGGACAGTCAGTATGGAGATTACAAGGACTGCAGGACAGCAGTGTAGCATGGGGAACATCAGTAAAAGGGGACTTACGGAGTACTGCAGGACAGCTGTGTGGCATGGGGGACAATCAGAGTGGCGATTAACAGAGGACTGCAGGACGCGTGTAGCATGTGGGGGCGTCCAAGTAATGAGACCTTACAGGGGGACTGCAGGACAGCGATTGTAGCAATGGGGGACAGTCAGTAATAGAGATTTACAGGGGATCTGCAGGACAGCCCAGTTAGCATGGGGGAACAGTGAGTAATGGAACTTACAGAGGGACTGCAGAGAAGCAGTGTAAAGCATTTGGGGACAGCCAGTCTGCTACCGACAGGAGGACTGCATGACAGCAGTTAGCATGGGGCATTCAGTACTGGATACTTAGAGGGGACTTGCAGGGACAGCAGTGTAGCATGGGGGCAGTCAGAATAGGAGACTACAGGAGTACAGCAGTGTAGCAATGGAGGACCGTCAGTAATGGACACTTACAGGAGGACTGCAGACAGCAGTGTTAGGCATGGGGGTAACATTCAGTAATGGACACTTACAGGAGGACTGCAGGAACAATGTAGCATTGTGTGACAGTCAGTGTTAAAGAGACCCTACGGAGGACTTGCAGGACAAGCATGTAGCATGGGGGGACGTCATAATGGAGACCTGACAGGAGGACTGCAGACACGCAGTTGTAGCATGGGGGGACCAGTCAGTATGGCCAATTACAGGAGGACTGCGGGACAAGCAAAGTGTAGCATGGGGGGGAACGTCAGAAGGGGAGACTTACATAAGACTGCAGACAGCAGTGTATCATGGGGGGACAGTCGTAATTGATACTTACCGGAGGACTGCAGGACAGCAGTGGGTAGCATGGGGGACAGCCAGTAATGGACAATTACAGGAGGACTGCGGGACAGCAGTGTACATGGGGGGAAGTTCATAAGTGGAGACTTACGAAAGACTTGCAGGACAGCAGTGTAAGCAAGGGGGAACATTCAGGAATGGAGACTTTACAGAGGACTTGCAAGGACAGCAAATTGCAGCATGGGGAAACAGTCCACTAATGGAGACTTACAGGAGGACTGCAGGACACAGTATAGCCATGGGGAACCGTCGTCATGGACTACTTACATGAGACGGCAGTACGTCAGATAAATGGGGACAGGATTAGTGGAGCTTACAGGATGACTGCAGGACACAGTGTAGCAATGGGGAACATTCAGTAATATAAGACTTACAGGAAACTGCAGACAGCCGTGTAGCATGGTGGGACAGTCCAGTAATGGAACTTACAGAGGACTCAAGACAGCAGTGGTAGCAATGGGGGAACAGTCAGTTAATGGAGACTATACAGGAGGACTACCGAGGACGCAGTGTAGCATGGGGGAACAGGCACTAATGGAGACCTTACAGGAGACTGCAGTACCGCAGTGTACATGGGGCTTCATTATGGAGATTACCGTAGGAACTGCAGGACAGCATTGTAGCATGGGGGACAGTCGTATTGGAGATTACAGATTACTGCGACAGCAGTGTAGGCATGGGGGAACAGTCATAATAGAGACTTACAGGAAACCTGCAGACCGCAGTGTAAGCATTGTGGGACAGTCTGTAATGGAGACTACATGAGGACTGGCAAGACAGCAGTGTAGCTGGTGGAACAGTCGTAATGGAGGACTTACAGGAGACTACCAGGAACAGCAGTGTAGCAGGGGGAACAGTCCATCCCCTAATGGAGAACTTTACAGAGGACTGCAGACAGCAGTTGTAGCATGGGGGACAGTCATTAGTGGAGATTACAGGAGACTGCAGGACAGCAGTGCACAGTGGACAGTCAGTAGTGGAGATTACAGATGCTACAGGACAGCAGTGTAGCATGGGGAACAGTCGTAAAAAATAGAGACTTCCAGGAAACTGCAGGACAGCAGTGTGCATTGTGGGACAGTCGTAATGGAGACTTCAGGATGACTGCAGGACAGCAGAGCATGGGGGAAAAGTCAGTAATGGAGACCTTACAGGAGGACTGCAGGACAGCATGTAGCATGGGGGAACAGTCGTTAATGGACACTTACAGGAGGACTGCTGGACAGCATGTAGCAGGGGGAACAGTCATAATGGAGACTTACAGGAGACTGCCAGGACGCAGTGTAGCATGGTGGGACAGTCAGTAATGTGAGACTTCCAGAGGACTGCAGGACAACGTGTAGAATGGGGAAAATTTCAGTAATGGATACGTACAGAAGGACTGGAGGACAGCAGTATAGCATAGGGGGAACAGTCAGTAGTGGATACCTACAGGCGGACCCTTTGAGACACCGCAGTGCAGCATGGGACAGTCATTGTAGTGGAGATACAGGATGACTACAGGACAGCATGTAGCATGGGGGAACATTCAGTAAATAGAGACTTACAGAAAACTGGCAGGGCAGCAGGTAGCTGGTGGGACGTCAGTAATGGAGACTTACGGATGACTGCAGACAGCAGTGTGAGCATGGGGGAATAAGTCATAATGGATACTTACCGCAGGACTGCAGTACGCATGTAGCATGGGGGGCACAGTCAGTAATGGACACTTACATGAGGACTGCAGACAGCAGTGTAGCATGGGGGACATTCAGTAGTGGAGATACAAAGGAGGACTGCAGGACAGCAGTTTAGCATGGGGACAGTCAGTAGTGGAGATTTCTGGATGACTTGGCAGACAAGCAGTGTAAGCATGGGGGAACATCCATATAGAACTTACCGAAAACTGCTGGACAGCAGTGTAGATGGTGGACAGTCAGTAATGAGACTTACCGGATGACTGCCGGACAGCATTGTAAGCATGGGGGCACGTCAGTAATGGAGACTTACAGGCGACTAACCAGGACAGTCATGTCATGGGGGAACAGTCACTAAGGGAGACTTACAGAGGACTGCAGACAGCAGTGTACCTTGGGGACAGGCAGTATGGAGATACAGGAGGACTGCAGGACAGCAGGTGCAGCATTGGGGACAGTCAGTAGTGGAGATTACATGATTACTTACAGGACAGCAGTGTATCATGTAGGGGAACAGTCGTAATAGAGACTTTACAGGAAAACTGCAGGACAGCAGTGTAGCCTGGGGGACAGTCAGTATGGAGACTACAGGATACTGCCGGACGCAGTGTGCAGGGGGAACAGTTCAGTAATGGAGACTTACATGAGGACTGCAGGACAGCAGTGTAGCATGGGGGGAGCATCAGTATGGCACTTACCGGAGGACTGCTGGACGCAGTGTAGCATGGGGGAACAGTCAGTAATGGAGACTTAACAAGGAGGACTGCAGGACAGCAGTGTAAGCTGGGGGGACAGTCTAATGGAGACTTACAGAGACTGCAGGCAGCAGTGTAGAATGGGGGAAAATTCAGTAATGGAGACTTACAGGAGGACTGTCGGACAGAACCAGTAATCGATAGGGACAGTCAGTAGTGGATACCTCAGGAGGACTGAGGACAGCAGTGGCAGCATGGGGTACAGTCCGTAGTGGATATTAACAGGATGACTACAGGACAGCATGTAGCATGGGGGAACATCAGTAATAGAGACTTACAGGAAAACCTGCAGGCTCAGTGTAGCATGGTGGGACAGTCAGTACGGGACTACAGGATGACTGCAAGGCAGCAGTGTAGCAGGGGGAACAGTCCAGTTAATGTAGACTACAGAAGGACTCGCAGGACAGCAGTGTATCAATGGGGGGACAGTCAGTAATGGACAATTCCAGAGGACTGCAGGACAGCATTGTAGCATGGGGGACATGGGGGACACAGTAGTGAATTACACAGGAGGACTGCAGACGGCAGTGTAGCATGGGGGACAGTCAGTAGTGGAAGATTACTGGATGACTGCAGGACAAGCAGTGTAGCCATGGGGAACCAGTCCAGTAAATAGAGACTTACAGGAGGACAACTGCTGGACAGCAGGGTAGCATGGTGGGACAGTCCGTAATGGAGACTTACAGGATACTGCAGGACAGCATTGTAGCATGGTGGGAACGTCCCGTAATAGAGTACTTACAGTAGACCTGCAGACAGCATTGTAGAATGGGGGGACAGCAGTATGGACACTTACAAGGAACTGTCAGGACAGCAGTGTATAATGGGGGGAAATTCAGTATGGAGACTTACAGTAGGACTGGAGACAGCATTAATACTGGGGACAGTCAGTAGTGGATACCTCAGTAGGACTGAAGGCAGCTGTATCATGGGGGAAACAGTACCTTGCACTTACATGAGGACTGCAGGACAGCATTGTACATGTGGGACATCAGAGGTGGAGACCTACATGAGGACTGCAGGAACAGCAGTGTAGGCGTGTGGGGACCGTCAGTAGCTGGAGACTTACAGGAGGACTGCAGGACATCAGTGTAGCATGGGGGGACAGTCAGTAATGGACACTTACAGGAGGACTGCAGGACAGGAGTGTAGAATGGGGGAAAATTCAGTAATGGAGACTTACAGGAGGACTGGAGGACAGCAATATAGCATAGGGGGACAGTCAGTTGTGGATACCTACAGGAGGACTGAAGGACAGCAGTGTATCAACATGGGGGGAAAAACAGTAATGAACACTTACATGAGGACTGCAGGACAGCAGTGTAGCATGGGGGACAGTCAGTAGTGGAGACCTACAGGAGGACTGCAGGACAGCATTGTGCATGGGGACAGTCAGTAGTGTAATTTACAGGATGACTTTCAGACAGCAGTGAAGCATGGGGGACTCAGTAGTGGAATACGGATGACTGCAGACAGCAGTGTAGTACATGGGGGAACATCAGTAATAGAGACTTTACAGGAAAAACTGCAGGACGGCATGAAGTAGCATGGGTGTGTACAGTCATATGGAGACTGACAGGATGACTGCAGGACAGCAGTTGCATGGTGGATCAGTCAGTAATGGCGACGTACAGGGGACGCAAAGACAGCAGTGTACATGGGGGGGGGACAGTCAGTAATGGAGACTTACAGGAGGACTGCAGGACAGCAAAGTAGAATGGGGGGAAATTCAGTAATGGAGACTTACAGGAGGACTGGAGGACATGCAGTATAGCATAGGGGGACAGTCAGTAGTGGATACCTACAGGAGGACTGAAGGACAGCAGTGTATCATGGGGGGAAAGACAGTAATGGACACTTACATGAGGACTGCAGGCCGCAAGTGAGCATTGGGGGACAGTCAGTTAGTGAGACCTACAGGAGACTTGCAGGACAGCAGTGGTAGCGTGGGGGTACAGTCAGTCATGGGGACTTACGTAGACTGCGGACAGCAGTTTATGCATGGGGTGACAGTCAGAAGAGGAGACTACAGGAGTACCGCAGTGTAGCATGGGACAGTCATAATGGACCTTACATGAGGACCTGCAGGACAGCATGTATCATGAGGGGAAAGGAACAGTAATGGACCCTTACTAGGACTGCATGACAGCAGTGTAGCATGGGGGACATCAGAGGTGGAGACCTACAGAGGACTGCAGACAAGCAGTGTAGCGTGGGGGACAGTCCGTAATGGAGCTTACCGGATGACTGCAGGACAGAGTGTAGCATGGTGGACAGTCCAGTAATGGACCCTTAACAGGAGGACTGCAGGACAGGAGTGGGTAGAATGGGGGAAAATTCGTAATGGAGAACTACCGGAGACTGGAGGACAGCATATAGCATAGGGGGACATCATTGTGGATACCTACAGTAGGACTGAAGGCCAGCATGTAATCATGGGGGGACAGACAGGATGACACTACAGAGGACTGCAGGACAGCGTGTAGCAGGGGACAGCAGTAGTGGAGACCTACAGGAGGAAACTGCAGGACACAGTGTCGCATGGGGGACAGTCAGTAGTGGAAATTACAGGAGGACGCAGGACAGCTGTATCATGGGGGACCAGTCAGTAGTGGATATTACAGGATGACTGCAGGACAGCAGTGTAGCATGGGGAACAGTCAGGTAATAGAGACTTTACAGGAAAACTGCAGGACAAGCAGAGTAGCATGGTGGACATCATAATGGAGACTTTACAGGAAGGACGCATGACAGCAGTGTAGCATGGGGGGACAGTCATTAATGGAGACTTCCAGGAGGACTGCAGGAAGCATGTAGAATGGGGGGGAAATTCAGTAAGGGAGACTTACAGGAGGACTGGAGGACGCATTTATAGCATAGGGGGACAGTCATTAACTGGAGACCTACAGGCGGACTGAAGGCCAGCAGTGTATCATGGGGGAAAGAACAGTAATGACACTTACTTAGTATGCAGGACAGCCATGTAGCATGGGGGACATCAGTAGGGGAGACCACAGAAGGACTGCAGGACAGCATTGTAGCGTGGGGGACAGTCAGTAGTGGGACCTACAGGAGGACGCTGAACAGCAGTTAGCGTGGGGACAGTCAGTATTGGAGATGAAGAGGAGGACTGCAGGAGGTTTTGTGGAGCTCAGGAAATTCCCATAGTTCCACCTGATACTTTTTTTTTTATCTCTGCAGACCCCTGTGTGATCTGCCTAAAGTGGATAATTAGGGGAAGGAAAACGGGTTGCTACACTGCAATGGGTTCAGCCATGATTGTTTAGTGAGGCTGCCCTCTGTATCACAGGCTGCATTTACCTGGATGTGCACAGTAAATGAGGTTACAGCCATTTGTTAGGTGAGGGCTGCCCTCTGTCATACGTCTGCAGTGAACTTGGATGTGCACGTAATGAGTTAATCCATTTTGTTAGGTGAGAGCTGCCCTCTGTAATAACAAAAAAGCTGCAGTTACCTGATGTGCTTAGTACTGAGTTTACATTCCAGTGTTTTTTAGGGGAGGACTGTCCTCGTATAACAGGCTGCAGTTTAGCTGGAATGTGCACAGTAATGAGGGTTTCCAAGCCATGTTGATTAGGTGAGGACTGCCCTCTGTGAACAGGCTGCACTTACCTGGATGGCACAGTAATGAGGGTACAGCCATGTTGTTAGGGGAGGACTGTCCTCTTTATAACATACTGAGTGAACCGGATGGTGCACAGTAATGATGTTATAGCCTGTTTGTTAGGGGAGGACTGTCCTCTGTTATAACAGGCTGCCGTTACCGTGGATGAGCATAGTAATGAGGTTACGCAATGTTGTTAGGGAGAACTGTTTCTCTGTATAACATGACTGTGCAAGATTACCTGGATGTGCATCAGTGAATGAGGTAATCTCATTACTGTGCACATCCCTCTAACTGCAAGCCTGTTATACAGATGACATCCTCCTCTAACAATCATGGCTGTAAACCTCATTACTGTGGGCACATCCAACATAACTTCAGTCTGTTTAGCAGAGACAGTCCGCCAACTAAACAACATGTCCCCTATAACCTCATTACTGTGCACAATCCAAGGTAACTGCAGCCTGTTATACAGAGACAGTCCGCACCTTACAACTGGTACTCTAACCTCTTTCTGTGCACATCCAGGTACCTGCAGGTCTCTTATACAGAGGACTGTCCTCTTATAACATGCGCAGATACTTGGATGTGCACAGTACTGAGGTTACACAGCCATGTTGTTAGGTAAGGACTTTCCTCTGTATAAGGACTGACAGTTACCTGGATGTGCACAGTAAAAGAGTTTACACATTTGGTTAGGTGAGGACGCCCTCTGTATAACAGGCTGCACCTTACCCCTGGATGGTGCACAGTAATGAGGTTACAGCCATGTTTGTTTAGGGGAGGACTGTCCTCTGTATAACAGACGAAGTTAACCGATGTGCCAGTACTTAGGTTATAGCCTGTTGTTAGGGGAGGACTTCCTCTGTATAACAGCTGCAGTTACCTTGTATGAGCATAGTATGGGTTACGCAATGTTGTTAGGGGAGAACTGTCCTCTGTTAACAGTCTGCCGATACTGGATGTCACAGTAATGAGGGTTACCAGCCAATGTTGTTAGAAGCGACTGTCCTCTTATAAGAGACTGCAGTTACCTGGATGTGCACATAAAGAGGTTACAGACATGTGTTAGGTGAGGACTGTCCCTCTTTATGACATGCTGCAGTACCTTGGATGTGCACATTAATGAGGTTACGCCATGTTGTTAGTTGGGACTGTCCTCTGTATAAACGGACTGAATTTATTGTTGGATGTGCACAGCTAATGAGGTACAGCCATGTGTTAGGTGAGGGCTGTCCTCTGTATAACAGGCTGCAGTTACCTGGATGTGAACAGTAAATGAGGTTCCAGACTGTTGTTAGGGGAGGACTGTCCTCTGTTTAACAGACTGAAGTTATCTTGTATGTACAAAGTATGAGGTTTGCCCGACATGTTTTTAGTTGGGGACTGTCCTCTGTATAACAGAGCTGAAGTTATGTTTGGATGTTGCACAGTAATTGGTTACAGCCATTATTAGAATGTCCTGACTCTCGGCCCTCTTCCTCTCTCACTTCCTATTGGCTGCAGTGTGTCCAGGTGATTCTCTCAGTGTGTAGAGATCCTGTGAGCCGTGGAGTGAAATCTGTAGTGCAGAGCAGCTGCTCTGACTCCTTGTGCGCAGACTCGGCCATATCAGCTGATTCAGAAGGGACACAGCTACCATCGGGGGCGCCAGCAACCACTACAGAACGCATTATCTCAGTACGGCTGGGCAGATTTTTTATAAATGTAAATGCTGAATTACAGCCATTTTTGCTAGGTACACCACCCTTTATGGGGAAAGTTGTGGAGGAATCCCATTACTGAACCTTAATTAAGATTTTCCCTGAATTGGCCCCGGGTTTTTGGCGCACGCGATCGGATTGTGACGCATCGGCACCGCAATGCGTGCAAAGGAAATCTGGGGGCGTGGCCGAACGAAAACCCAACAGGTTCGGAGAAAACCGCTGCAATTAAAAAAAGAAGTGTCGCTGAACACACGCTTACCTGCACTCAGCCTGGTTTGGTGAACTTCATTGCATTTCGCTGAGTTCATCGGCAGCAGCGACACCTGGTGGACTCGTAGGATCCTGCCTTAGTGACCTCTGAGACCCGAATCCTCCGCCCAGAAACGCAGCTGGATCTGCGAATGACCGGGTATAAATCTCCCCACTGGGTCTCATTTACTAAGGGTCCCGCGGCGTTGTTTTTTGTCAGGTTTTCCCAACGCTTTTTGAGTTGCCCGCATTTCACAGGGGTTTTCGGCGCACGGGATCGGATTTTGGCACTCGTGATGGCTGCTTTCACATGACACAAATCGGGGGCGTGGCGTTCGGACAACCTGAACTGATTCGGACTACACGTCGGATTTACATATCAATTTGGTGTCACAAACACACACTTACAGCAGCGGGGAAGAAAGACGGTGCACTTCGGGAATCGACGGATTGCAGGAACCGCAGCGCAACGAGCTACGTGAATCGTCGCCTGACTTCAATCTTTCGTTTGATCCCGTATTGGGAATTGCAACAGTACCGGGTTAAGTAAAATTTGTCCCCATAGGGTTGTAATTGGCACACAACCCATGTTACTTGTACATTCCTGTCTCCCTTCGTTGTGTAGGAAAAATCCCACCCTTTTTAATTGGGTTTGTTTTATCTGAAACAAATGTTTTTCACATCTTCGCTATTATTGTTTCCCCCCTCTGTAAAGCCATAACAATAACATATTGGCTTCAGTTTTCCCTAGTTGCCCGACTTTTTAAATTGAGATGTATTACATCTGATTTGTCTTTGCCAGATTCTGTGCGGGAGTTTTCTTTCCTTTATTTTTGGTTTCAAATGTTGAAATACTAAGCTATTTGAAGTAAATGTCCTTATAAAGTCATTGAGAGCGTTCCATAAGTTTCACTGTGGGAGGGTCCTTAGTATCATTAGTGAAAGGATTCATTGTTTTTGTTTTTCTAGGTTGATATGTGACACTGTTCCTGAGGAGAAGTAAAGGGAGTAGAGATTGTTCAAAACTTAACTTTAATAAATTGTTAATTCCAAAATAATATTGAAGATACCTAACCTGTGTTGATCACATTGGAACCCTACACTGATGAGTGTACAAGTGCAACTATGACCCCAGACTGCAGATAGTGATCACTGACAGGGCTGGACATTAGATGTGCAGAGGAGGCTGTTATACTTCTGGGATGTAAGGTAGAGTAAGCTGCCACACTATAGTCCATTGTTGCTGAATTCACAAAGAGAACTGTTCTGCGGCAGCTCTCACATACTAACTATGCCCCATCGCTCTCCTACAAGCATTATTTTATTGATCTGAACGCGTTTTCCTGACCACATTCATCAGAGATCATGATGCACAAAGCTTACTAAACTACAAGATTCATATTAGTTAGTCTATTTTGACCCTGGAACTCCGGGTTTTAAGCCTACACCACGCCCTCCTCTGTCGTCCACAGGGTGTCTTCAACCAATGGGAATGGGCCAGGGAAACATACCCCCTCCACATTGGGCCGCCCCTAACTCCATCACAGATGGAACGTCCATGGGTGACAAGCCCGAGCAGACTTTCCCAGTCATTTTGGCCTCGTGTCATTGGGACTGGCCCTTGATGTCCGCCCCAAGCCACGTATGATTCACACACAGCCATAGGGGACGTGTTCGGGCGAAAAACAAAAATAACATACGTACGGCCATTCCTGATATGTACCAACACAGAGAGTGAGTCATGCGATATAAAAGAGAAATACAGAGGATCTCGTCCCCTAGCCATCCCCGGTGGAGTATATAACTGCAAATCTGCCTACTATAGAACAATATATGATGGGGATGGACACATAGAACACCAAACGCGGTAATAGGAAGATGGTGAAGCCCTGTGCAGACGAAAATAGGTAAGGAGCAAAGTTCCTTACCAGAACACTATACCCTTCGAAAGTAATATGGATATCGAGGTAAGTATACATATTTTCTTGAAATTGAAGAGGTATGATAATAGGATATATACAGTGCAAGGCGGGGGAGGCAGAACATAAGCAGCCCTAAGATTATACACAGTTTAATTTGAACAGTGGAGCTACTATGCCAATAGATGCACATCTAATGAAAAGGGTGCCTGCCGTAGCTCTGGCAACCACTGGGCAGAGGGCGCCAAGAACATTACAAACAGTGGAAGACAGATTTTCATTGAGGTCCATCTGTTCCATCGTTCTAAGGGTGTAGATCCACCTGGTCTCTTTTTGACAGATCAATCTGTCCCAGTTGACTCCACGTTTAGGTGCTCTAACTCTCTCATGACCTGAAAAGCGAAATACTTGGGTTGCTGGCTGTGTTTACTGGCAAGTGTTTAGCAACTGTGGTCTCCCTTCTCGTGTTTTCTGATGTCGCCAACATGTTCCTGAATCCTGTTTTGAACAGACACTGTAAGTTTAATACTGTACCCACTCGTTGACAGCATGGGTAATGTAAGCAGGTAACAGTTACATAATCTCTAATGGAGAAGATCCCTCCCGTGCCCGCGCTCCAAAACATGTCCCCTAAGAGTACCAGTGGGCATACAAGCTGCAGTACCGCATTTAAAAGTACCAGTCCGAGCCGAAGCCATTCGTAGGTGCTCCGGCCGGTTCCAGGTGGCTATGCACCAACCTTCCCCGTAATTTTTCCCCCCTTCTAACTGTATATGACGCCAAAAGTGCCATTAGTCGTAAAAAATTATCCCCTCTCGTGCGAGGTACTAGAAGAGCCTCTCTTTTGGCTTATAAGCATTCTGACAGGCTTTAACTAATGTTTTCTAGGAACCCTTGTTCTATCTACTACAATCTGTCAGGTATATCTCTGGTATGGGCCAGGAAACTCCCTGTATTGATCAGTAGCGACATAGTCTGAGAACTGCCCCCCCCCCTTTTTTTTTTTTTTTTTTTTTTTGGGTTATACCCTTCTAAAGGGGAGTCGGGTGACAGCTCTCCAACTAGCAGCTGTTTGTGGCGTTCTGTCCTATGTACCTTGTTTTGGCGTTGGCCCTCGCTAACTTTGTGATGCGTACATCCCAGGAAAGCGATGGATTTTCTTCCTGGATTTTTGCTGGTAAATTTAAGGCCTAGTCGTTGATGTTAACTCCTGGAAGTCTGATGAAAGGGAGGTCACGATGAGCACATCGTCTAAAATCGGACCCAGATGGATATCCATCTGCATTCTCCTCCGAAAAGACTATGCTATCCTCCCCCCAGCCGAGGTATAGATTAGAGTGCTTGGGGGCCATTGGCTCCCCATAGCTTACCCCTCAGAGGTGGAAGAAGCCTCCTCTCAAAGCAGAAGACATCTTCTCTAAGCTGATCTCAGCAGATCTAATTACCAAAACTGTTGCGTCTACCAAAATGTTGCCTCTTGTACTTAAGAAGCTGCTATTCTACTACTTCCTCCACACCACTTGGTATGGGGAATGGAGGAGATAACGCCCAACTTCCACAACTTGCCAGTAGGTTTTTGTCATCAGACATTCCTTCAATTTGTTTAATAACAATCCATCGTGTCACGCATATAGGACACAATTATATATATATGGTTATTTTAGGAGGAGGAGATTAGTATGAGGCTGATACCCTGAGATTGTTTCTGTGTTGTGGTGTAGCGTGGCTGGTGTTTCAGTTTGTCCCCCTGCATTAGCTAGCTGCTCCGAGCTGTCCGGCTCAGAGGTTGTGGATCCTCAAACCTATGCGGACGGTGACACACTCCACTACCTGGGACCGAGTCTAAGTGACTTGTCCGCATTGGCGCACAGGTCAAGGTCACAGGACCGGCAGTCAATCTCGTAGTCGGGGACAAGCAGGAGGGTCAGACGGGCAGCACAGGATCGATCTGAGACATAGCAAACATGTCAGTGCCGGCTTCAAAGGAGCGAAGTCTAACGAACCGGGCAAAACAGAATTCTCAGAAACAACCACAAGACATAAACACTCTTTCCTAGGGCTCTTGGCACAAACCGGCAGGTTTGCAGGAAAAGGCAGGTTAAATAGATTACTGACAATGACCAGCGCCAATTATGGCAACAATGGGCCTTTAAATGTCCCTGAAGTTGGTGCACGTTTGCCCCTTGAGTCAGGAAACGTGCACGCACGGACTAAGAGGAGACGGTACCCGTGAGGCGGGGCAACGGGTACACTAGCAAAGGCATTTGTGGCTAATTTGAAAGGTATAAACACTCTTGTGGCTCCTAGAAGCAAACAACGGCTCAGGACCGGTCCCAACAGTCCCACAATTAAACAAAAGAAAGAGAGAAATTAATCTGACCGTATCTTAACAATCCTTTTAAAAATTCTTTATGATCCAAACAGTGGGGCACATTACTTACCCTGTGCAGTCGGATCCCCGCGGCGTGTGTCCGACGGTTCACTAAGGATTCACTAGGTCGTGGGGGGCCCCCCCGAGTTCCTGCAGGTGTCCGCTCGCTGCGCTGATGTCTGCCGTGTTCACCTTCTTCTTCCCAGTGTATGCGTGCTGATCGTTTTTTAAAATTTTTTTTAATTGTTTTTTACATTACCCGCGTTTTTTCTGACTCCGTTGGGTTGTCCTATGCCACGGCACCTGCACCGATGCGCCACATTCCGATCGTGTGCCCCAAAACTGGGCCAATTCGCTGCAAACTCTTGAAAATCGAAATTCTTCGGGAAAACCCGCCGGAGGCCAGAGGGCCGCAGGACCCTTATAAATGTGCCCCATTATATTTGCTTTTTATGCATCGATCATTTAAATGAATATTGCAACTTCTCCACAGATTTCTGACAAGAAAGGTCACCATTCCCGAGCAACTCCCATCGCGTTTCCTAATCCTCCTTCATTGCCATCTTGCTTTAAAGACAATTTCACTAGAAGAAATACGCGTACGCATAGTTCAGTATATTCTTTTGTACTTATTCGTTCAAATTTTATTAAAAATATCTTGCAATATATTTGGAAAATGCGCATATCTAGACCGGAGCAGGACGCCAGTGACACTGTCCCTCGACCCTGGGTTTTCCGCCTACACAGCTTCTTCAGGGCGCCCGAAGACCTTCTCTCTTCAATTGCTGTAGTGGCATAACCATCTTCTTTGGTGTTGTTTGTTTAGAAGCAGCATCTCAGCTAGAGGGGAGGCAGATGTAACAAACAGATTTGAAAGCCATCTCTGTACTAGGGGGTCCGATTCTGGCGAATAGATCCTATACCATGGCATGAGACGTTGGTGGTATTGGAAAAGTACCCTCTTTCGTGACACTACTCACTTCCACCCCCGAATGGCTTGAGCATTATCGTAATCACTTCCTATCCCATGAGATCAGCGGCTCAACAACAAGGCCCAACAGAATACCTGTGCCCCCCACCAAACCAGTTCCCTGCCGGTCCCATCCACAGGCTGAATCCAAACTGCTATCCATTGCTTGTCTTCTTGTTTTTTTTTGTCTTTTTATCACTCTTTTCTTTTTGTCATTATCCCTCATATTATTGTTCTTTCATTGTAAGTGCTGATTCTCTGTACTCTCTCTGGTGCTGTAACTGTTTGGGCATTACCCATTGGGCTACTAAAGATTATCTAATGTGAAGGGGCTTGAATGATCAACGTCCTCAGGCGGCACTGTGGATATTAAGATAAAACTGTAAATAGATTTTGAGCATGACTTAGTGAGATCTGTTAGACTAAGATTTTTCTAGTTCTAATTCTCTCGTCCCTGCTGGGGTCTGAACGTATATGGAGAAAATCTAAGGCTAGAACTGGAGTAACTGGCTTGATGCGGCTAGCCAAAGTTTTCTGATCCTTTTTCCAGGTTGGTCCTCATCCACAACAATCACAGGGCCCCAACAGTGAAGCAATTAAGAGGTGTAGGCCACGTGACAGTCAAGGTTTCCCATGGAGCACTCCAGTGATTGGACAAATGACAGATGTACCACAGAAGATAATAAACTGATGGCCAACATCTTCCTCAAAGGCAGAGCAAGGTTGTTAGTGGTGATATTAGGTTGGCTATCAGTACATTAGGCTGACCAGTGGTCAGCGTGGCTGGCAATAACTCAGGTGAAAGGGTTGGCTCTGCTGTACCTCAGCATGATGGCAATCACATTGCTAATGCGTGGCCCCTCTGCCAAAAAATCCTGCAGACCCACCAAGAACTGTCGAGCCCAACTTGGGTTTAAGGACCCATCAACGATCAGCAGGTGCCTTATTATCCCCTTCCAATTCCGTGTGGCGAAGACTTACGCCGCCCAGGGAAGTGAACGTGCTTTGAAAACCTGCTAATATAATCTGCGCACCCAGCTATAGCCAAATCATAATCCCGCGCGCCTTCCGCGACAGCGGGGATATCTCCGACCAGGCAAAGTTACGGAGTTAAAAAGCCATGAAACGGGCAAAGTCTTTCCTTGATCAGGGCAATGAGCTCTCCTAGTTTTACTTACCCATCCCTAAGTCCATTGCCCCCGCAGTTGACAATAATGATTACAATTCCTCTTGGCACAGCCCCGGCTGACCTGCCCTACTTCCGGCAAAACTGGTGTCCATCACCGCATGGCCGCGAACGCCACGCCATTGCACTTGTGCTTCCTGAAGACCTAATTAAGGCCACAAGGGCGAACAGCCGCTCTCCCCGCTTGGCCCCATGAATGAAGAGAATGGCCGAGATCCTACTTGCTTTGGGGGGCTGAATATTACGAGACAATTTTTTTTGGACTTGAAACAATAAAGACATATCGATTTGGGAACATCTACAGTAAAGGGCAAGGTCTGGGCGGATTATGACTTAAAACAGTCAGATTTTCCACCGGCTCGCCTTTTATGGTTCCTCACTCATTCTGCATGAGTGTGGTCTGTAGTTGCTCCGCACCAATGCAGCATGAATGAGTTTCCAAACTCCCTTTTGGGTTTAAACCTAATACAGTAGGGATTTTTTAAAAAAACGTAAACTGCACTGAATTGAAACATGAAACGAGTACCGGATGGTGTGAACGAGGAATTAATTATTACCTGCCGGCGACCGCGTCGTACTGTTAATCATGCCAAAAAAAAATCAGTTTTTAGACAAGTCGACGAATATAGACCATTGACCGAATCATGTTTTCACACGTCACGTCGGGGCGGAGTAATACCCGGGCTTAAGAAACCTGTTGGGACTACCTCACCTATCTTCATTGGCCCCGAAAAAGGCGATAGAAAACGCTTGTTTGAAATAAGGACTCCTTTAAATAGCATCTGAAGCAGACAATGTCTAAAATGGATTAAACGACCAAATAGGGGAAGGGACACTGGTCTCTGGATCATGTTTAAACTCTTTCAACGTTTCCAGCTTTCAGGATTTGTTTAAAAGATGACATCTTTGGTTATCTCGGGATGATTATGTAATTTTAGCATAAGGACAAGCCGGCCCAACTACTCTTTGCCTTATAATGAATGCGCCCTTGTCCGCCTAATATTGCAATATCCAATTCTAAAAAAGAATTACCAAAAGTTGGGGGACCTCTCCGCGGGTAGTTTAACCGCCAGAGAATAGAGCCACTGTGACAAGACACGGAATCTCTGCCTGTAAGCGGCTGATATAAATCCTTATCAAGTGTTGCGAACTTTCTAACCATGCTCCCGAAGATTGGGGGCATACAATCCGGACTCGTCCTGAAATCGTAAACGGACAAGGCATTAGCCATTCGTTCGAAATTCCAGGGACTGCCTAGCTCTAAGCCAAATGTTAGATTGAAGGCCTCGCAACATGTGACGTAGGCAGCACTAGTACGGGATATGATGAGTGAGGAGAGACTATTGACGACATGGTACCAGAGAGGCCTCAGATGACCATAACCTAATTCAGGTGTTTGGCTAACTTAGAACCCCAAATTTCAAGAGCCAACGACTAAGGAAAACCATAAAAGGGGGCCATTATAAAAGTAAACCCATTTTTTTCCATGATTATGGCCCAAAATCTCTCTGCACCAGCTATCACACGCATAATGGTCGCAAAACCCCATTAGCGGAGGCTGCAATAACAACTTCAAGGAACAACTGTCTGTTTCTGGATCCTGTAGGATACCGGAACCATGAATCCTGTAAAAATATCTGCCAACTGTTCGCAAATCCTTCCTGGGGGCTGTGACTCTAATGAAATGCTATGATGAATTGTACCTTTTATGGCTAACGAAATGCAAAATTGACAAGCCCAGTAGGACCTGAAACTGGTGGAGTGTGGCTTTTTTTTTTTTACTGAGCATGCAATCAATCTCCTGGCGTAGGCCGGAAATTTTTCCTCTGGCAAACTAAAAGTCATGAAGATGTGTCAAGCTCAATACCAAGAAATGATAGCTTAGAAACTGGACCGACAGTCCTTTGCGGTCGGACCAAGGGGACCCCCAATGTACTCATAGAGTGATTTAAACTACGCAGGAAGGAAAGAGCAAGTATCAGAATCCCTCTGCCGCAAACAAAAAATCGTCCAGGTAATGGGTCATTGAGAAAATACCTGTCTCAAATACCGCTAGCCACTCCAAAACTGCTGAAAAACTTCAAAATATACACGATATGGATTCATAGCCCATATGTGAAGGCCAATGTCGAAGAGTAAAGTAACCCTCCCAGAAACACCCCAGTAGATGGAAGCAGGCCAGGATGGACGGAATAAGCTAAACGCGATTCAATATCTATTTAAGCTAGCAAGGCTCCTGTTCCTGCTTGTCTCAACCAAGTTTTTATGGCCCGATCAAAAGAGACATACTGACACAACAGCGTCGCCTTCCTTCGATGGGCAATCATTAACTGATTAACCCTTGGGGACGACAGATATGAATCAGCCTGAATTTGTTTGGATTTCCTTTTGGGGACCAACCCAAGGGGACACCCGAGTTAGTAAAGGGAGGTTCCGGCAAAAGGGTCGGTCTCCTTCCTAATTGGATTTCCTTTGGTGACTTCTCCATGGCTAATCAAGGATTCTCTCTCCCTGACTGATATTAGATTGTTACCTTTAAATAGGCGTGATGGGGATGAAAAAACCGTAACGAAAACCTGATTCATAAGCTTGCTTCCTGCGTCTTGGGTAAAGGTGTAGCCCGGGCTTAGCCTGCTGGCGTTCACTGGCGTTCAGGGGTTTGGAATGGGGCGTTAACCGACGGTATTTTCACTGACTTGTTTTCCGGCTATAGCAGCGCCAGGCCGATATTTCCAATTCCATACCGCAAATTGAACACTCGTGTCTAATTTACACTAGTGTAGACCTGCCGTGGCCCTCATTGTAAAGCCAACATGGCGCCGGTTGGCTTTTGTGGCCGCAGAGGCGGACGGTGGGGAGCCCCTCGGAAGGGCCGGAAAGGGCGCTGCGACCTTTGCGCAAGGATACTGGGATCCAAACATCCATGCTTTAGAGGCCCAACATACAGTAGGATTTAGGGGGAGGCTACGACCGAAATCCCTCATTGTAATCCCCACGGCGCTACCCCCCGTGAGTTTAAAGGCGTTAGGATGGTCCCCAATACACAAAAGTCGGGGGCAGAAGAACGGGGATTTTTGTGTTATAAGGGATCCTAAAACTTGCGAAGCTGTAGCCAATTGTGGAACGTTTTTAGAAACTTTCATTCTATTTCTTTTCAGAACCCTTCTCATAGGTCTCTCTTTATCGACTTAAAATGAGGGACAGGGGACAGCAGATGTAGCATGGGGGGACAGTTCAGAAGGGAGATTACAGAAAGACTGCAGGACACAGTGTGCTGGGGCCAGTCGAGTATGGAGACTTTTACAGGAGGACGCAGGACAGCAGTGTAGCATGAGGGGTACAGCAGTAATTGAGACATACAGGAGGAACGGGGACAGCAGTGTAGAAGGGGGCATGTCAGAAGTGGAGCACTTACAAAGGACGAAGGACAGCATTGTAGCATGGGGGACAACGTCGGTATGGGATTGAAGACTGCAGGAGCCAGTGCTATATGGGTGGACAGTCATTATGGAGACCTTACAGGAGGACTTGCAGACAGAGCTGTAGTCATGGGGTGCGTCAGTCAGACTTACATAGACTGCTCCAGCCATGTGTGCAATGAGGGGACGAACAGTCCAGTAATGGAACTTACAGGAGGTACGCAGGACAGCAGTTGTAGCATGGGGGACAGCAGTAGGGAGATTACAGGATGATGCAGGACAGCAGTGGGCATGGGGTGAAGTCAGTAATAGAGACTTACAGGAAAACTGCAGGGCAGCAGTGTAGCATGGTGGGACAGTCAGTAATGGAGACTTACAGGAGGACTGCAGGACAGCAGTGTAGCATGGGGGAACAGTCAGTAATGGAGACTTACAGGAGGACTACCAGGACAGCAGTGTAGCATGGGGGAACAGTCACTATGGAGACTTACAGGAGGACTGCAGGACAGGAGTGTAGCATGGGGACGTCAGTAGTGGAGACTTACGGAGGACTGCAGGACAGCAGTTGTAGCATGGGGGACATTCAGTAGTGGGAGATTACAGGAGGACTGCAGGACAGCAGTGTAGCATGGGGGACAGTCCAGTAATGAGACTTACAGGGAAATGCAGACAGCAGTGTAGCATGGGGGACAGTCTGTAATGGAGACTTACGGAGGACTGCAAGACAGCAGTGTAGCATGGGGGGAACAGTCTAATGGAGACTTACAGGAGGACTACGGACCAGCAGTGTAGCATGGGGGAACAGTCACTAATGGAGACTTACAGGAGGACTGCAGGACAGCAGTGTAGCATGGGGGACAGTCAGTAGTGGAGATTACAGGAGGACTGCAGGACAGCAGTGCAGCATGGGGGACAGTCAGTAGTGGAGATTACAGGATGACTACAGGACAGCAGTGTAGCATGGGGGACAGTCAGTAATAGAGACTTACAGGGGACTGCAGGACAGCAGGTAGCATGTGGGACAGTCAGTAATGGAGACTTACAGGATGACTGCAGGACAGCAGTGTAGCATGGGGGAACAGTCAGTAATGGAGACTTACAGGAGGACTGCAGGACAGCAGTGTAGCAGTGGGGGGACAGTCAGTAATGGACACTTACAGGAGGACTGCTGGACAGCAGTGTAGCATGGGGGAACAGTCAGTAATGGAGACTTACGAGGACGAGGACGCAGTAGCAGTTTCACAGCTCGGTAGATGGGGGAATTCAGTAATGGAGACTTACAGGAGGACTGGAGGACAGCAATATAGCATAGGGGGACAGTCAGTTGTGGATACCTACAGGAGGACTGAGGACAGCAGTGTAGCATGGGGGACAGTCAGTAGTGGAGAGTTACGATGACAGCAGGACAGCAGTGTAGCAGGGTCACATCATTTCCGGGTCTGGGGAACAGTCAGTAATGAGACTTACAGGAACTGCAGGACAGCAGTGTAGCATGGTGGGACAGTCAGTAATGGAGACTTACAGGATGACTGCAGGACAGCAGTGTAGCATGGGGGAACAGTCAGTAATGGAGACTTACAGGAGGACTACCAGGACAGCAGTGTAGCATGGGGGAACAGTCACTAATGGAGACTTACAGGAGGACTGCAGGACAGCAGTGTAGCATGGGGGACAGTCAGTAGTGGAGATTACAGGAGGACTGCAGGACAGCAGTGCAGCATGGGGACAGTCAGTAGTGGAGATTACAGGATGACTACAGGACAGCAGTGTAGCATGGGGGAACAGTCAGTAATAGAGACTTACAGGAAAACTGCAGGACAGCAGTGTAGCATGGTGGACAGTCAGTAATGGAGACTTACAGGATGACTGCAGGACAGCAGTGTAGCATGGGGACAGTCAGTAGGAGACTACAGGAGACTGCAGACAGCAGTGTAGCATGGGGGACAGTCAGTAATGGACACTTACAGGAGGACTGCAGGACAGCAGTGTAGCATGGGGGACAGTCAGTAGTGGAGATTACAGGAGGACTGCAGGACAGCAGTGTAGCATGGGGGGACAGTCAGTGAATGGAGACTTACAGGAGGACTGCAGGACCGCAGTGTTAGAATGGGGGAAAATTCAGTAATGGAGACTTACAGGAGGACTGGAGGACAGCAGTATAGCATAGGGGGACAGTCAGTAGTGGATACCTACAGGAGGACTGAAGGACAGCAGTGCAGCATGGGGGACAGTCAGTAGTGGAGATTACAGGATGACTACAGGACAGCAGTGTAGCATGGGGGAACAGTCAGTAATAGAGACTTACAGGAAAACTGCAGGGCAGCAGTGTAGCATGGGGACAGTCGTATGGAAGGACTTACGGATGACTGCAGGACAGCAGTGTAGACAGGGGAACAGTCAGTAAGGAGACTTACAGAGGATGCAGGACAGCAGTGTGCATGGGGGACAGTCAGTAATGGAACTTACAGGAGGACTGCGGACAGCAGTGTAGCAGGGGACAGTCAGTATGGAGATTACAGGAGGACTGCAGGACAGCAAGTGTAGCAGGGGGACACGTCAGTATGGAGACTTACGGATGACTGCAGGACAGCAGTGTAGCATGGGGGAAAGTCAGTAATAGGGAGAATTACAGGAAACTGATGGACAAGCCAGTGTAGCATGGGGGACAGTCAGTAATGGAGACTTACAGGATGACCGCAGGACAGCAGTGTAGCATGGGGAACAGTCAGTAATGGAGACTTACAGGAGACATCACCAGGACAGCAGTGTAGCATGGGGACAGTCTAATGGAGACTTACAGGAGGACTGCAGACAGCAGTGTAGCATGGGGGACAGTCAGTAGTGGAGATTACAGGAGGACTGCAGAAGCAGCCGGCAGCATGGGGGACAGTCAGTAGTGGAGATTAAAGTGACACAGACCAGCAGTGTAGCATGGGGGAACAGTCAGTAATAGAGACTTACAGGAAAACTGCAGGACAGCAGTGTAGCATGGGGGACAGTCAGTAATGGAGACTTACAGGATGACTGCAGGACAGCAGTTAGCATGGGGGAACAGTCAGTAATGGAGACTTACAGGAGGACTGCAGGACAGCAGTGTAGCATGGGGGGACAGTCAGTAATGGAACGTACAGGAGACTGCCGGACAGCATGTAGCTGGGGAACAGTAGTATGGAGACTTACAGGAGGACTGCAGGACACAGTGTAGCATGGGGGTACTATGGAACTTACATGCACTTGTGGGGAAGTCAGTAATGGAGACTTACAGGAGGACTGCAGGACAGCAGTGTAGACATGGGGGAAAATTCAGTAATGGAGACTTACAGGAGGACTGGAGGACAGCAGTATAGCATAGGGGGACAGTCAGTAGTGGATACCTACAGGAGGACTGAAGGACAGCAGGCGCATGGGGGACAGTCAGAGTGGAGATTACAGGAGACTACAGGAAAGCAGTGTAAAGGCAATGGGAACAGTCAGAATAGAGATACAGAAAACTGCAGGAGAGCAGTGTAGCATGGTGGGACGTCAGTAATGGAGACTTCACAGGAGACGCAGGACAGCAGTGGACTGAGGGGGGAACAGTCAGTAATGGAGACTTACAGGAGGACTGCAGGACGCAGTGTAGCATGGGGGGACAGTCAGTAATGGACACTTACAGGAGGACTGCAGGACAGCAGTGTAGCATGGGGGACAGTCAGTAGTGGAGATTACAGGAGGACTGCAGGACAGCAGTGTAGCATGGGGGACAGTCAGTAGTGGAGATTACTGGATGACTGCAGGACAGCAGTGTAGCATGGGGGAACAGTCAGTAATAGAGACTTACAGGAAAACTGCGACAGCAGTGAGCATGTGGGACAGTCAGAATGGAGATTACAGGATGACTGCAGGACAGCAGTGTGCTGGGGAACAGTCATAATGGAGACTTACAGGAGACTACCAGGACAGCAGTGTAGCATGGGGAACAGTCACTAATGGAAGACTTACCGGAGGGACTGCAGGACAGCAGTGTAGCATGGGGACAGTCAAGTGGAGAGTTACAGAGGCTGCCGACGCAGTGCGCATGGGGGACAGTCAGTAGTGGATACAGGATGACTAAGGACAGCAGTGTAGCATGGGGGAACAGTCAGTAATAGAGACTTACAGGAAAACTGCAGGACAGCAGTGTAGCATGGGGGACAGTCAGTAATGGAGACTTACAGGATGACTGCAGACAAGCAGTGTAGCATGGGGGGAAACAGTCATAATGGAGACTTACAGGAGGACTGCAGACAGCAGTGTAGCATGGGGGACAGTCAGTAATGGACACTTACAGGAGGACTGACGGACAGCAGTGATAGAATGGGGGACAGTCAGTCCTCCGTGATCCCGCTGCCCCCACCACTCACCTCCAGCACCAGCCGGAGCCTGCGGCCTCCGCATCCGGCCGGGCCTCTGGTGAGTCGAGCCGCCTCCCCCTCGGCAGCGATCCCCATCCTGCTCCTCACACTGGCAGGGCCTGCCTTTCCCAGCCCTTCCGACACCCCCATTTTCCTCCCCCGCCGTGCGGCAGGCTTCAGGCCTACCCGGCGCCTAGGCCGGGGACTTCCGGTAGGCCTCGGGCCTAATTTTCAGCCTGCCCTGGGAGGACTGCAGGACAGCAGTGTAGCGTGGGGGGACAGTCAGTAATGGGGACTTACAGGAGGACTGCAGGACAGCAGTGTAGCATGGGGGACTGTCAGTAATGGAGACTTACAGGAGGACTGCAGGACAGCAGTGTAGCATGGGGTGACAGTCAGTTGTGGAGATTACAGGAAAACTGCAGAACAGCAGTGTAGCATGGGCGGACAGTCAGTAGTGGAGACTTACAGGAGGACTGCAGGACAGCAGTATAGCATGGGGGACTGTCAGTAATGGAGACTTACAGGAGGACTGCAGGACAGCAGTGTAGCATGGGGGAACAGTCATGCGACCACTGCTGTCCTGCAGTCCTCCTGTAAGTCTCCATTATTGACTGTCACACCATGATACACTGCTTCTTGCAGTAATTGTCATTACGACTGTCACCCACTATGCTACACTGCTGTCCTGCAGTCCTACTGTAAGTATCCATTACTGGACTGTCCCCCCATGCTACACTGCTGTCCTGCAGTCCTCTGTAATCCTCATTACTGAGTCCTCCATGCTACACTGCTGTCCTGCATCTCTGTAAGTCTCCATTTGACGCCCCCCATGTACACTGCTGTCGCATCCTCTGTAGTCCACTACTGACTGTCCCCCCGCTATACACTGCTGTCCTGCAGTCCTCTGTAAACCTCCACTACTGATGTCCCCCCATGCTACACTGCTGTCCTGCAGTCTTCCTGTAAGGTCCACTACTTACTGCCCCCTATGCTACACTGCTGTCCTGCAGTCCTCCTGTAGTCTCCATTACGACTGTACCCCTATGCTACAATGCTGTCCTCAGTCCTCCTGTAAGTGTCCACTACTGACGTCCCCCATGCTACACTGCTGTCCTGCAGTCCTCCTGTAAGTCCTCCATTACTGACTGTACCCTATGCTACACTGCGTGCCATGCCTTCCTCCTGTAAGTCTCTACGGACTGTTGCCTCGGTTAGACCGTGTAGCATGGTCGGCACACGGGTGCCAGGGGAAGAGGAGGAGGTGGTGCTGCACACCCCCGCCCCTCCAAACAATATATGGCACAGGGTGCCAATATTCCAGGGAAAAATAGGACATGTGCTATCTTTTCCCAGCTATTAAACAGTAACCGCTCCATACGATGTTCTGTGCCCCATTACCGTCTATGGGGGACGTATATCCAATGTATATACGTCCCCCAACGGTCGTGTGAACTAAGCCCTAACTGTTTCTCAACTTTCTTATAATGAGGCCGTTATGAAAGTTTCAGGGTGTATAGATTATTGAATATAGAGGTGGTGCACAATATACATACCTTTATTTTCTTTTTCAATATATAGTGAAAAAGATTAAACAACAAGTAATAGCAATGTCAGGGCCCTGGAAGTAACAACAGCGATCCTGCTGTCCGGGGACCAGTACGTACACAGGGACTACTTGAACACCACCGGTGGAAGGAGAATCTAAGTCAGTGATGTAGGACTGAGGCCAATGGGTTGTGGAAAAACGCCTTGTCATGCCCGCTTGGCCCCTCCCACTTCTGTTTGCGTGTGGAACACGATACACATGAACATAAGTTATCTATAATTCCAGGTTACCATTATAAATATCTTTTTAAAAAATTTTAACCTCTTGTGAGTTTTTTGAATTCTTTGTTTCGTGGCATAACCCCTTTAAGAATGGAACTTAACACCTGGCTGTAGACCTTCGTGTGAATCCCAGTGCAAGGTCTTCAAGTAGTCTAAACAATACAAGGCCGCATTTTGCAGATGACCTGCTCTTTACGTGTCGAATTTTCCACTGTTTGGCCTCCATGGCAATTTAAGTAAAATTATCCGAATTCAAATATTTTCCCTCCCCGATAGGGGGAACAGTCGCAAGTGGAGCACTTCACAGGAGGAATGCCAGGACAGCAGTGTAGCATGGGGGGACAGTCAGTAGTGGAGAATTACAGGAGGGACTGCCGGACAGCAGTGTAGCATGGGGGACAGTCAGTAGTGGAGACTTACGGAGGACTGCAGGACAGCAGTACAGCATGGGGGAGTCAGTAATGGAGACTTACAGGAGGACTGCAGGACAGCAGTGTAGCTGGGGGAACGTCAGTAGTGGGACTTACAGGAGGACTGCAGGACAGCAGTTGTAGCATGGGGGAACAGTCAGTAATGGGACTTACAGGAGGACTGCAGGACAGCGTGTAGAGGGGGACAGTCAGTAATGGGGACTTACAGGAGGACTGCAGGACAGCAGTGTAGCATGGGGGAACAGTCAGCAGTGGGACTTACAGGGGACTGCAGGACAGCAGTGTAGCATGGGGGACAGTCAGTACAACAAAGTGGAGACTTCAAGAGGACTGCAGACAGCAGTTAGCATGGGGGAACAGTCAGTAAAGGGGACTTACAGAGGACTGCAGGACAGCAGTGTAGATGGGGGGAAATCAGTAGTGGAGATTACGGAGGACTGCAGGACAGCAGTGTAGCATGGGGGACAGTCAGTAGTGGAGACTTACAGGAGGGACTGCAGGACAGTTGTAGCATGTGGGGTGAGTCAGTTGTGAGATTACAGGAGGACTGCAGGACAGCAGTGTGCATGGGGGGGCAGCAGTAATAGAACTACAGGGACTGCAGGACAGCAGTGTAGCATGGGGGACAGTCAGTAATGAGATTACATGGGACTGCAGGACAGCAGTGTAGCAGGGGGGAACAGTGAGTAATGGACAACTTACAGGAGGACTGCAAGAAGCAGTGTAGCATTGGGGACGCAGTAATGAGACCTACAGGAGGACTGCAGGACAGCAGTTTAGATGGGGGACATGCAGTAATGGAGATTAGGAGGACTGAGGACAGCAGTGTGCATGGGGGGGACAGTCAGAAGAGGAGACTACAGGATGAGTACAGCAGTGTAGCATGGAGGACTCAGTCAGTAATGGACAACTTACAGGGAGGACTGCAGGACGCAGTGTAGCATGGGGTACAGTCAGTAATGGACACTTACAGGAGGACTGCAGGACAGCAATGTAGCATTGGGTGACAGTCAGTGGTAGAGACCTACAGGAGGACTGCAGGACAGCAGTGTAGCATGGGGGGACAGTCAGTAATGGAGACTTACAGGAGGACTGCAGGACAGCAGTGTAGCATGGGGGGACAGTCAGTAATGGACAATTACAGGAGGACTGCGGGACAGCAGTGTAGCATGGGGGGACAGTCAGAAGTGGAGACTTACAGAAAGACTGCAGGACAGCAGTGTAGCATGGGGGAACAGTCAGTAATGGAGACTTACAGGAGGACTGCAGGACAGCAGTGTAGCATGGGGGGACAGTCAGTAATGGACATTACAGGAGATGCGGAAGCAGTGTAGCATGGGGGACAGTCGAATGGAGACTTACAGAAAGACTGCAGGACAGCAGTGTAGCATGGGGGAACAGTCAGTAATGGAGACTTACAGGAGGACTGCAGGACAGCAGTGCAGCATGGGAAACAGTCACTAATGGAGACTTACAGGAGGACTGCAGGACAGCAGTATAGTATGGGGGAACAGTCAGTAATGGATACTTACAGGAGGACTGCAGGACAGCAGTGTAGCATGGGGGGACAGTGAGTAGTGGAGATTACAGGATGATTGCAGGACAGCAGTGTAGCATGGGGGAACAGTCAGTAATAGAGACTTACAGGAAAAATGCAGGACAGCAGTGTAGCATGGTGGGACAGTCGTAATGGAGACTTACAGGAGGACTGCAAGACAGCAGTGTAGCATGGGGGAACAGTCAGTAATGGAGACTTACAGGAGGACTACCAGGACAGCAGTGTAGCATGGGGGAACAGTCACTAATGGAGACTTACAGGAGGACTGCAGGACAGAAGTGTAGCATGGGGACTGTCAGTAGTGGAGATTACCGGAGGACTGCAGGACAGCAGTGTAGCATGGGGGACAGTCAGTAGTGGAGATTACAGGATGACTACAGGACAGCAGTGTAGCATGGGGGAACAGTCAGTAATAGAGACTTACAGGAAAACTGCAGGACAGCAGTGTAGCATGGTGGGACAGTCTGTAATGGAGACTTACAGGAGGACTGCAGGACAGCAGTGTAGCATGGGGGAACAGTCAGTAATGGAGACTTACAGGAGACTCAGGACAGCGTGTACATGGGGGACAGTCACTAATGAACTTAAGGAGGACTGCGGCAGCAGTGTAGCTGGGGACAGTCAGTGGAGGATTACAGAGGGACTGCCGGACGCAGTGCAGCATGGGGGACAGCATCAGTGGAGCTTACAGATGACACAGGACCAGTGTAGCATGGGGGGAACGTCAGTAATGAGACTTACAGGAAACTGCAGGACAGCAGTGTACATGGTGGGACAGTCAGTAATGGAGACTTACAGGATGACTGCAGGAACGCATGTAGCAGGGGGAACAGTCAGTATGGGACTTACAGGAGGAACTGCAGGACCGCAGTGTAGCATGGGGGACAGTCAGTAGTGGAGACTTACAGGAGGATCTGGACAGCAGTGTTAGATGGGGAACAGTCGAAATGGATTAACGAGGACTGCAGGACAGCAGTGTAGACATGGGGGAGGACATCAGTAATGGAGACTTACAGGAGACTGGAGGACAGCGTTACTAGGGGACAGTCAGTATGGATACTACAGGAGGACTGCAGGACAGCAGTGCAGCATGGGGGACAGTCAGTAGTGGGATAAGAGGACTCAGGACAGCAGTGTAGCATGTGACATCAGTACTATAGAGACTTACAGGAAAACTGCGGACAGCGTGTAGCATGGTGGGACAGTCGTAATGGAGACTTCAGGAGGACTGCAGACAGCAGTTGTAGCATGGGGGGGAACATTCAGTAATGGAGACTTACAGAGGACTACCAGGACGCAGTGTGCATGGGGGAACAGTCACTAATGGAGACTTAAGGGGACTGCAGACACAGCAGTGTAGCATGGGGGAACAGTCAGTATGGAGACTTACAGGAGGATACCAGGAGCAGTGGCATGGGGGACAGTCATAGTGGGATTACAGGATGATCAGGACAGCATGTAGCATGGGGGACAGTCAGTTAAGAGACTACAGGAACTGCAGGACAGCAGTGTAGCATGGTGGGACAGTCAGAATGGAGACTTACAGGATGACTCAGACAGCAGTGTAGCATGGGGAACAGTCAGTAATGGAGACTTACAGGAGGACTGCAGGACAGCAGTGTAGCATGGGGGGACAGTCAGTAATGGACACTTACAGGAGGACTGCTGGACAGCAGTGTAGATGGGGGAACAGTCAGTAATGGAGACTTACAGGAGGACTGCAGGACAGCAGTGTAGCATGGGGGGACAGTCAGTAATGGAGACTTACAGGAGGACTGCAGGCAAGCAGTGTAGAATGGGGGAAAATCAGTAATGGAGACTTACAGGAGGACTGGAGGACAGCAGTATAGCATAGGGGGACAGTCAGTAGTGGATACCTACAGGAGGACTGACAGGACAGCAGTGCAGCAGGGGGACAGTCAGTAGTGGAGATTACAGGATGACTACAGGACAGCGTGTAGCATGGGGGAACAGTCAGTATAGAGATATATCATGGTGTGACAGTCAATAATGGAGACTTACAGGAGGACTGCAGGACAGCAGTGTAGCATGGGGGAACAGTCAGCAGTGGAGACTTACAGGGGGACTGCAGGACAGCAGTGTAGCATGGGGGGACAGTCAGTAGTGGAGATTACAGGAGGACTGCAGGACAGCAGTGTAGCATGGGGGGACAGTCAGTAGTGGAGACTTACAGGAGGACTGCAGGACAGCAGTACAGCATGGGGGACTGTCAGTAATGGAGACTTACAGGAGGACTGCAGGACAGCAGTGTAGCATGGGGGAACAGTCAGTAGTGGAGACTTACAGGAGGACTGCAGGACAGCAGTGTAGCATGGGGGGAACTTCAGTAAGGGGACTTACAGGAGGACTGCAGGACAGCTAGTTTAGCAGGGTGGACAGTCAGTAATGGGGACTTACAGGAGGACTGCAGGACAGCAGTGTAGCATGGGGGAACGTCAGTAATGGAGACTTACAGAGGACTGCAGGACAGCAGTGTAGCATGGGGACAGTCAGTGGAGATTACAGGAACTGCAGAACAGCAGTGTAGCATGGGGGACAGTCAGTAGTGGAGACTTACAGAGGACTGCAGGACAGCAGTCTAGCATGGGGGACTGTCAGTAATGGAGACTTACCCTTGAGGCACGCCCCCAGACAGCAGTGTAGCATGGGGGAACAGTCAGCAGTGGAGACTTACAGGGGGACTGCAGGACAGCAGTGTAGCATGGGGGGACAGTCAGTAGTGGAGACTTACAAGAGGACTGCAGGACAGCAGTGTAGCATGGGGGAACAGTCAGTAAAGGGGACTTACAGGAGGACTGCAGGACAGCAGTGTAGCATGGGGGGACAATCAGTAGTGGAGATTACAGGAGGACTGCAGGACAGCAGTGTAGCATGGGGGGGCAGTCAGTAATAGAGACTTACAGGGGGACTGCAGGACAGCAGTGTAGCATTGGGTTGACATTCAGTTGTGGAGATTACAGGAGGACTCAGGACAGCAGTGACATGGGGGGGCAGTCAGTAATAGAGACTTACAGGGGGACTGCAGGACAGCAGTGTAGCATGGGGGACAGTCAGTAATAGAGATTTACAGGGGGACTGCAGGACAGCAGTGTAGCATGGGGGAACAGTGAGTAATGGAAACTTACAGGAGGACTGCAAGAAAGCAGTGTAGCATTTGGGGACAGCCAGTAATGAGACCTACAGGAGGACTGCAGGACAGCAGTTTAGCATGGGGGGACATTCAGTAATGGATACTTAGAGGAGGACTGCAGGACAGCAGTGTAGCATGGGGGGACAGTCAGAAGAGGAGACTACAGGAGTACAGCAGTGTAGCATGGAGGACAGTCAGTAATGGACACTTACAGGAGGACTGCAGGACAGCAGTGTAGCATGGGGGTACAGTCAGTAATGGACACTTACAGGAGGACTGCAGGACAGCAATGTAGCATTGGGTGACAGTCAGTGGTAGAGACCTACAGGAGGACTGCAGGACAGCAGTGTAGCATGGGGGGACAGTCAGTAATGGAGACTTACAGGAGGACTGCAGGACAGCAGTGTAGTATGGGGGGACAGTCAGTAATGGACAATTACAGGAGGACTGCGGGACAGCAGTGTAGCATGGGGGGACAGTCAGAAGTGGAGACTTACAAAGACTGCATACCAGCAGTGTATGCATGGGGGGACGTCAGTAGTAGCTATACCGGAGAGACTGCAGGACACAGTTGTAGCATGGGGACAGCCAGTATACAATTACAGGAGGAACTGCGAGGACAGCAGTGTAGCATGGGGGGATAGTTATAAGGAACCTTACAAAGGACTTGCAGGACAGCAGTGTAGCATGGGGGACATCAGGAATGGAGATTTACAGAGGACTTGCAAGTGACAGCATTGCAAGCATGGGGAGGACAGTCCATAAGTGGAACTTACAGGAGGACATGCAGGACAGCAGTTATCATGGGGAAGTCGTCATGACATGACTTACATAGACGGCAGTACGCAGATAAGTTTGCGGGGGACAGGTCATTAATGGAAGCTTACAGGATGCTGCAGCAGCAGTGTAGCATGGGGGGACATCAGTAATATAGACTTACAGTGAACTGCAGTACAGCCAGTGTAGCATGGTGTGACAAGTCGTAATGGACTAAAGTTACTGCAAGACAGCAGTGGTATCATGGGGACAGTCATTAATGGAGATACTACAGGAGGACTGCAGGACGCAGTGTAGCATGGGGAATCAGGCACATGGAACTTACAGGAGGACTGCAGTACTCAGCAGTGGTAGCAATGGGGTCCTTCATTATGGAGATTACCGTAGGAACTTGCAGACAGCATTGTAGCATGGGGGACAGTCAGTACTGGACGACCTTACAGATGCTAGCACTAAGCAGTGACTCAGTGTCTACGCTGCGCTAGGACATGGGGGAACAGTCATTAGTGGAGACTTACAGGAGACTGCAGGCAGCTGTAAGCATGTGGGGACAGTCTGTAATGGGGACTACAGAGGACGGCAAGACAGCAGTGTATAAGGGGACTCAGTAATGGGGACTTACATGAGACTACAGGACAGCAGTGGTAGCATGGGGGAACTAGTTGACTCATGGGACGCACGCGTAGATGGAGGGGAACGTTGTTACAAGGACTGCATGCAGCAGTGTAGCATGGGGGACAGTCAGTAAGGGAGACTTACAGGAGGACTGCAGGACAGCAGTGCTAAAGATGGGGTCCACATCCAGTAGTGGAGATTACAGGATGCAGACAGCATGTAGCATGGGGGAACAGTCGTAAAAGTGAGACTTACGAGGAACTGCAGGACACAGGTGCATGGGGTACAGTCGTAATGGAGATTACGGAGACGCAGGACAGCAGTAGCATGGGGGGAGTCAGTTAAGAACCTTACAGGGGGACTGCAGGACAGCATGTAGCATGGGGGACCCATATACAGGACTCCGGACTCTTATATGGGGACAATAATGACCTTACAGGAGGACTGCGGAAGATGTGCAGGGGGACAGCCAGTCATATGAACCTACAGGAGACTGCCAGGACAGAGGTTAGCATGGTGGACATTCAGTAATGGAGTACTTCAGAGGAGGCTGCGGACAAGCGTGTAGAAGGGGAAAATTGTCAGAATGGGAACGTACAGAAGGACGGAGACGCAGTAGTATCATGGGGACAGTCAGTAGATGGTACCTACAGGCGTGACTGAGACACCGCAGTGAGCATGGGGTACAGTCATTGTAATGAGACTTACAGGAGACTAGCAGGACAGCAATGTAGCATTGGTGACAGTCAGTAAATGTAAGACTACAGAAAGACTGGCGACAGCCAGGTAGCAATGGGGGAACAGTCAGTAATGGAGACTTACGAGAGGACTGCAGGACAGCAGTGTAGCATGGGGGTCAGTCAGTAATGGATACTTACCGCGAGGACTGCGTACGCATGTAGCATGGGGGGCACAGTCAGTAAGTGGAGACTTACAGAGGACTGCAGACAGCAGTGGTAGCATGGGGGACATCGTATGGAGACTATCAAGGAGACTGCAGGACAGCAGTTGTAGTCATGGGGACAGTCAGTAGATGGAATTTACGGAGGACTTGCGCAAGCAGTGTACATGGGGGGACATCCATAAGAACTTACAGAAAGACTGCGGACAGCAGTGTAGATGGTGAGAAGAACGTGGGGATGGTCAGTTATAATAGACTTACGATGGACTCCAGGACACATTGTACAGCATAGGGGGCAACTCAGTAATGGAGACTTACAGGCGACTATCAGGACAAGTATGTATGGGGGAACAGCTTCATAAGTGGAACTTACAGAGGGACTGCAGAGCAGCATGTACTATGGGGACAGTGAGTATGGAGATTACAGAACTGCAGGAAGTGCAGCATGGCAGTGATGGTACAATACAGAGGTGACATGGGGGAACAGTCGTATAGAGACTTGTAAGAAAACTGCAGGACAGCAGTGTGCTGGGGACAGTCAGTATGAACTACAGGATGACTGCGGACAGCAGTGTCAGGGGGAACAGTCAGTAATGGAGACTTACAGAGGACGCCAGGACAGCAGTGTAGCATGGGGAGCATCATATGGCAGACTTAACAGGAGACTGCAGGACCATGTAGCATTGGGGACAGTCATTATGGAGATAACAGGAGGACTGCAGACAGCAGTGTAGCTGGGGGGACATTCAGTATGGAGACTTACAGGAGACTGCAGGACAGCAGTGTAAATGGGGAACATCAGTAAATAATCTTACTAAGACTGTCGGACACAGTAACACAGGTGAATCGATAAGGAGACTAAAGGATACTGACAAGTAGTGGATGGAACTCAGGATGGAGACTGACGGACACAGTGAAGCGAGCATGGGGAACAGTCACTAATGTATATTATACAGATGAACTAGCAGGACAGCAGTGTAGCATGGGGGAACACTCAGTAATAGAGACTTACAGGAAACTGCAGGCACAGCATGTCAGCATGGTGGGACAGTCAGTAGTGAGATTACAGGATGACTGCAAGGCAGCAGTGTAGCAGGGGGAACATCAGTTAACTAGACTACAGAAGACTCGCAGTACAGCAGTGTAGCAATGGGAGACAGTCAGTAATGGAATACCAGAGACTGCAGACAGCATTGTAGCATGGGGGCACATGGGGCACAGTAATGGAATTATAGCAGGAGACTGCAGACGGCAGTGTAGCATGGGAGGACAGTCAGTATGGAAGCTTACGGTGACTGCGTGGACAGCAGTGTGCATGGGGAACCAGTCCAGTAAAGAGACTTACAGGAGGACATGCTAGACAGCAATATGGGTGGCAATGAGTATGGGACTACATGGACTGTACACGTTGCAGGGACGTCAGCGATTACCAGGATACTGACAGCGGGCACATGGTCATTGTGAGCAAACGCACCATGTAGCATGGGGAACGTCCCGTAATAGAGTACTTATCAGTAACCTGCAGACAGCATGTAGATGGGGGGACAGCTGAGGGCTACAGGATGCGACCATTTGCATTGGGAGCATTGTAAGGAACTTAGGTCCAGGACAGCAGTGTAATGGGGGGAATACAGGTATGGAGACTTACGAGGACTGGCAGTACAGCAGTTACATGGACGTCGTATGGGACGAGTCAGAGATGGGACAGTACGGGACAGTCAGTAGGGAGAGACAATGATAGGCAGCATGTAGCATGGGGAACATCAGTATTAGACTTACAGAGGAAACTGTCAGGACAGCAGTGTACATGTGGGACGTCAGTAATGAGACCTTACATGAGGACTGTCATGGACAGCAGTGTAGCTTGGGGACCGTCAGTAGATGGAGACTTACAGGAGGACTGCAGGACATCAGTGAAGCATGGGGGTGACAGTCATTATGGACACTTACAGGAGGACTGCATGGACAGGAGTGTAAATGGGGGAATTCATGCAGTAATGGAGACTTACAGTGAGGACTGCAGGACAGCAGTGTAGCATGGTGACAGTCATATGTGAGAACTATCAGGAGGTACTAACAGCAGTGTATCAACATGGGAGGGAAAAAGTAAGGAGACTTACATGGCGGACCTGCAGGACAGCAAGTATAGCATGGGGGACAGTCAGTAGTGAGCAACCTACAGGGATGGACTGAAGGACACATGAAGCATGGGGACAGTCAGAGTGTTACGAGATTTCAGACAGAGATGACTCAGAGTATACGAAGCAGACAGCAGTGTAGCATGGGGGAACATCAGTAATAGAGACTTAAGGAAAAACTGCAGGCGCATGATGTAGCATGGTGTGTACAGTCATATGGAGACTACAGGATGACTGCAGAGGTCATGGACAGTCAGTAGCATACAGGCCAAAGAATGTCATGGGGGGACAGTCCAGTAATGGAGACTTACAGGAGGACTGCAGACAGCATTAATGGGGGGATACCGTCAGTAATGGAGCACTTACAGGCAGGACTCGGGTAGGGATCACAGCAGTGTAGGCATAGGGGGACGTCAGTATGGATACTACAGGAAGGACTGAGGACAAGCCGTGGTATGCATGGGGAAACAGTCCATGGCACGATTACGGATGACTGCAGGCCAGCAGTGTAGGCATGGGGACAGTCAGTAGATGAGACTACAGGAGAACTGCTGTCAGTGACATGGTCAGTCTTCGGAATTAAAGGACGAGGGCTGGTGGGAACAGTCAGTAATGGGACTACAGTAGACTACGGAACAGCAGTTTAGCATGGGGAACAGTCAGAAGTGGAGACTTACAGGAGGACGCAGCGTGTAGCATGGGGGACAGTCATATGGACTGATACAGGGAGGACCTGCAGTCGATGCAGCATGATCAGTAGGGAGATCGGTGACACAGGACAGTCAGTGACATGGGACGTCTTATAGAGACTTACAGACTAGACAGGTGTACATGGGGGACATCTAATGGAGCTACATGATGACTGCAGACACAGCAGTGTAGCATGGGGGACAGTCCGTAATGGAGACTTACCGGATGACTGCAGACAGAGTGTAGCATGGTGGCAGTCCAGTAATGCAAGGAGGACTCGACTGTTAAGGGATCAGGTAAGGACGTACTGCGAACTGCAGACAGGGTAGCATGGGGGTCATAGGAACTTCAGGGGTGAACAGAGATGGGGAATTCGTAATGGAACTTACAGGAGGACTGGAGGACAGCAGTATAGCATAGGGGGACAGTCATTGTGGTACCACATAGGACTGAAGGACAGCATGTAATCATGTGGGGGAAGCAAGGGAGTGACCGGATCTACAGAGGACAGTGGCAGGACAGTCGTATAGATTTTTTACGCAACGAGCGGTACATGTGACAGTAGATGGAGACCTACGGAGAAACTGCAGGACACAGTGTCAGCAGGGGGAACATCAGTATGGACATCCGGAGACTCAGGACAGCTGTAGCAATGGGTGCGACCAGTCAGTATGGATGATTACAGGCGGACTGCAGGACAGTCAGTGTAAGCATGGGATACATCAGGTAAAGAGACTTTACAGGAGACTGCAGGTACAGCAGGTAGCATGGGTGACGTCAGTAGTGGAGACTTTACGGAGTTCACGCCATGACAGCAGTGTAAGCATGGCGGACAGTCATGTAAAGAGGACTTCAGAGGAACTGCATGGACAGCATGTAGATGGCGGGGAATCCGTCAGTAAGGATTGACTTACAGGAGTACTGGCAGGACGCAGTTATAGCATAGGGGGACAGTCATCTAATGGAGACCTTACAGGCAGACTGAAGGCACAGCAGTGTACATGGGGGAAACATCACTAATGGACACTTACTAGTGAGGACGCATACATCAGTGAGCATGGGGGACAGTCAGTAGGTGGATATACAGGAGGACTGCAGGACAGCATGTAGCAGCTGGGGGACAGTCAGTAGTGGTGACTTACATGAGGTACGCTAACAGCAGATTAGTCGTGGGGGAACAGTCAGTATTGGAGATGAAGAGGAGGACTGCAGGAGGTTTTGTGGAGCTCAGGAAATTCCCATAGTTCCACCTGATACTTTTTTTTTTATCTCTGCAGACCCCTGTGTGATCTGCCTAAAGTGGATAATTAGGGGAAGGAAAACGGGTTGCTACACTGCAATGGGTTCAGCCATGATTGTTTAGTGAGGCTGCCCTCTGTATCACAGGCTGCATTTACCTGGATGTGCACAGTAAATGAGGTTACAGCCATTTGTTAGGTGAGGGCTGCCCTCTGTCATACGTCTGCAGTGAACTTGGATGTGCACGTAATGAGTTAATCCATTTTGTTAGGTGAGAGCTGCCCTCTGTAATAACAAAAAAGCTGCAGTTACCTGATGTGCTTAGTACTGAGTTTACATTCCAGTGTTTTTTAGGGGAGGACTGTCCTCGTATAACAGGCTGCAGTTTAGCTGGAATGTGCACAGTAATGAGGGTTTCCAAGCCATGTTGATTAGGTGAGGACTGCCCTCTGTGAACAGGCTGCACTTACCTGGATGGCACAGTAATGAGGGTACAGCCATGTTGTTAGGGGAGGACTGTCCTCTTTATAACATACTGAGTGAACCGGATGGTGCACAGTAATGATGTTATAGCCTGTTTGTTAGGGGAGGACTGTCCTCTGTTATAACAGGCTGCCGTTACCGTGGATGAGCATAGTAATGAGGTTACGCAATGTTGTTAGGGAGAACTGTTTCTCTGTATAACATGACTGTGCAAGATTACCTGGATGTGCATCAGTGAATGAGGTAATCTCATTACTGTGCACATCCCTCTAACTGCAAGCCTGTTATACAGATGACATCCTCCTCTAACAATCATGGCTGTAAACCTCATTACTGTGGGCACATCCAACATAACTTCAGTCTGTTTAGCAGAGACAGTCCGCCAACTAAACAACATGTCTATAACCTCATTACTGTGCACATCTAGGTAACTGCAGCCTGTTATACAGAGGACAGTCCTCACCTTACAACATGTCTCTAACCTCTTTACTGTGCACATCCAGGTAACTGCAGTCTCTTATACAGAGGACTGTCCTCTGTATAACAGGCTGCAGATACTTGGATGTGCACAGTAATGAGGTTACAGCCATGTTGTTAGGTAAGGACTGTCCTCTGTATAAGAGACTGCAGTTACCTGGATGTGCACAGTAAAGAGGTTACAGACATGTTGTTAGGTGAGGACTGTCCTCTGTATAACAGGCTGCAGTTACCTTGGATGTGCACAGTAATGAGGTTACAGCCATGTTGTTAGTTGGGGACTGTCCTCTGTATAACAGACTGAAGTTATGTTGGATGTGCACAGTAATGAGGTTACAGCCATGTTGTTAGGTGAGGGCTGTCCTCTGTATAACAGGCTGCAGTTACCTGGATGTGCACAGTAATGAGGTTCCAGACATGTTGTTAGGGGAGGACTGTCCTCTGTATAACAGACTGAAGTTATCTTGTATGTACAAAGTAATGAGGTTGCAGACATGTTGTTAGTTGGGGACTGTCCTCTGTATAACAGACTGAAGTTATGTTGGATGTGCACAGTAATTAGGTTACAGCCATGTAGTTAGATGTCTGAGCTCTCGGCCCCTCTTCCTCTCTCACTTCCTATTGGCTGCAGTGTGTCAGGTGATCTCTCAGTGTGGAGAGGAGCTGTGAGCCCATGGAGTGATCTGTAGTGCAGAGCAGCTGCTGAATCCTTGTGCGCAGACTCGGCCAGATCAGCTGTAGTTCAGAAAGGGACACAGCTACCAGCAGGGGGCGCCAGCAACCACTACAGAACGCATTATCTCAGTAAGGCTGCAGATTTTTTAATAAATGTAAATGCTGAATTACAGCCATGTGCTATGGTGACACAACCCCTTTAATGGGGAAAGTTGTGGAGGAGATCCCATTAATGCACATTAATTAAAGATTTTCCCTGAATTGCCCCGGGTTTTTGGCGCACGCGATCGGATTGTGACGCATCGGCACCGGCATGCGTGCAAAGGAAATCTGGGGGCGTGGCCGAACGAAAACCCAACAGGTTCGGAGAAACCGCTGCATTAAAAAAAGAAGTGTCGCTGAACACACGCTTACCTGCACTCAGCCTGGTTTGGTGAACTTCAGTGCATTTCGATGAAGTTCAGCGCAGCAGCGACACCTGGTGGACTCGGAGGAACTGCCTTAGTGACCTCTGAAGACCCGAATCCTCCGCACAGAACACGCAGCTGGATCGCGAATGGACCGGGTAAGTAAATCTGCCCCACTGGGTCTCATTTACTAAGGGTCCGCGGCGTTGTTTTTTGTCAGGTTTCCCAACGATTTTTGAGTTGCGCCGCATTTAACAGGGGTTTTCGGCGCACGGGATCGGATTTTGGCACATCAGTGATGGCTTGCACATGACACAAATCGGGGGGCGTGGCCGTCGGACAACCTGACGGATTCGGACTACACGTCGGATTTAACATATCAATTTGTGTCACAAGACACACACTTACATGCACGGGGAAGAAGAAGGTGAACTTCGGGGAAGCGACGGATGCAGGAACTCAGGCGCACGAGCTACGTGAATCGCGCCTGACTTCATCTTCGTTGGATCGTCCGTATTGGGAATTGCAACAGGACCGGGTAAGTAAATTTGCCCCATAGGGTGGTAATTGGCACACACCATGTGACTTACATTTCCTGGCTCCCTTCTTTGTATAAAAATCCACCCTTTTTATATTGGGTTTGTTTTATCTGAAACAAATGTTTTTCACATAATTCGCTAGTATTTTCCCCCCTCTGTAGCCATAACAATAAAATTTGGCTTCAGTTTTCCTAGTTGCGACTTTTAAATTTGAGATGTATTACATCTTGATTTGTCTTTGACAGAGTCGGTGCGGGAGTTTCTTTATTTTTGGTTTCAAATGTTGAAATAAGAAGCTATTTGAATTAAAAAATGTCTTATAAAGTCATTGAGAGCGTTCCATAAGTTCACTGTGGAGGGGTCCTTAGTATCATTAGTGAAAGGATTCATTGTTTTTGTTTTCTAGGTTGATAATGTGGACACTGTTCACTGAGGAGAAGTAAAGGGAGTATAGATTGGTCAAAACTTAACCTTTAATAAATTGTTAAAATTTCCAAAATAATATTGAAGATACATAAACTGTGTTGATCACAGTGTAAACCCTACACTGATGAGTGTACAATATAAGTGAAACTATGACCCCAGACTGCAGCTAGATGATCACTGACAAGGGCTGGGATCAGTAGATGTGCAGAGGAGGCTGTATACTTCTGGGATGTAAGGATAGAGTAAGCTGCCACACTATCAGTCCATTGCTGAATTCACAAAGAGACTGTTCTGCGCAGCTCTCAAATACTAACTATTCCCCACTCGCTCTCCTACAAGATTATTTTATTGATCTGACGCGTTTCCTGAACACATTCATCAGGGATCATGATGCACAAAGCTGACTAAACTACAAGATTCATATTAGATTAGTCTATTTTGACCCGGGAACTCCGGGTTTATAAAGCTAACACCACGCCCTCCTCTGTCGTCACAGGGTGGTCGTCAACCAATGGGAATGGGCCAGGGAAACATACCCCTCCACATTGGGCCCGCCCCTAACCCATCACAGATGGAACGTCCAATGGGTGGACAGAGGCCGGAGCAGACTTCCAGTCATTTGGCCGCGTGTCATTGGGACGCCCTTGAGGTCCGCCCCAAAGCCACGTAGATCACAGCCATAGGAGGACGTGCGGGCGAAGATAAACAAAAATAAAATACGGCCATTCCCTGATATGTACCCAACACAGAGATGTGGAGTCATGCGATATAAAAGAGAATACAGAGGATGCTCGTCACCTAGCATCCCCGGTGGAGTAAGATAACTGCAAATCTGCCTACTATAGACAATAATATGATGGGGATGGACAAATAGAACACCAAACGCGGTATAGGAAGATGGTGAAGCCCTGATGCAGACGAAAATAGGGTAGGAGCAAAGTTCCTTACCAGAACACTAATACCCTTCGGAAGTATATGATATACGAGGTAAGTATACATATGTCGTGAAATGGAAGGAGAGTATGAATAAAATAGGATATATACAGTGCAAGGCGGGGGGAGGCAGACATAAGCGCCCTAATATTATACACAGTGTTAATTTGAAACAGTGGAGCTACTAGTGCCAGATAGAATGCACATCTAAGTGAAAAAAGGGGCACCGTAGCTCTGGGCAAACAGCACTGGGCAGAGGGCGCCAAGAACATTACAAGAAACTAGTGGAAGACAGATTTTCATTGAGGCCATCTGGTTCCATCGTTCTAAGGGTGTAGATCCACCTGGTCTCTTTTTGACAGATCAATCTGTCCCAGTTGACTCCACGTTTAGGTGCTCTAACTCTCTCGATGACCTGAAAGCGAAAATACTTGGGGTTGCTGCTGTGTTTACTGGCAAAGTGTTTAGCAACTGTGGTCTCTCGGTGGTTTCTGATGTCGCCAACATGTTCCTGAATCCTGATTTTGAACAGACGGTAAGTTTTACCCACGCAGTTGAGCAGGCAGGGGTATGTAAGCATGTAAGACAGTTAGCATAATCTCTAATGGAGAAGATCCTTCCCGTGCTCGCGCTCCAAAACATGTCCCCTAAGAGGACCAGTGGGCAGACACTGCAGTTACCGCATTTAAAAGTACCAGTCCGAGCCGAAAGCCATGTCGTAGGTGCTCGAGCCGGTTCCAGGTGGCTATGAACCAACCTATCCCGTAAGTTTTTCCCCCTTCTATACTGTATATGACGTCAAAAGTGCCAATTAGGCGTAAAAAATTATCCTCCTCTCTGATGCGAGGTACTAGAAGATCCTCTCTTTTGGATGATAAAGCATTCTGAAAGGCTTTACTAATGGTTTTTCTAGGAAACCCTTGTTCTACAAATCTGTCAGTTAGATCTCTGGATTGGGCCAGAAAATCCTCTGTATGGATACAGTAGCGACATAGTCTGAGAAACTGCCCCTTGGGTATACCCTTCTTAAGGGGAGTCGGGTGACAGCTCTCCCAACGCAGCAGGCTGTTTGTGGCGGTTTCTTTCCTATGTACCTTGGTTTGGCGTTGGCCCTCGGCTAACTTTGTGATGCGTACATCCAGGAAAGCGATGGATTTCTCCTGGATTTTGCTGGTAAATTTAAGGCCTAGGTCGTTGATGTTAACTCCTGGAAGTCTGATGGAAAGGAGGTCCACAGGATGAGCACATCGTCTATATATCGGAGCCAGATGGATATCCATCTGGCATTCTCCTCCGAAAAGACGATGCGATCCTCCCACCAGCCGAGGTATAGATTAGCGTAGCTGGGGGCCATTGGGCTCCCCATAGCTGTACCCCTCAGCTGGTGGAAGAGCCTCCTCTCAAAGCAGAAGACATTCTTCTCTAAGCTGAATCTCAGCAGATCTATTACAAACTGGTTGCGTCTACCAAAATGTGTGCCTCTTGTACTTAAGAAGGCTTCTACTGCCTCACACCACTTGGTATGGGGAATGGAGGAGTATAAAGCCTCAACGTCCAGACTTGCCAAGTAGGTTTTGTCATCAAGAACAATTCCTTCAATTTGTTTAAGAACATCCATCGTGTCACGCATATAGGACACAATTATATATATATGGTTATTTAGGAGGAGGAGATAGGAGGAGGCTGAATAACATGAGAATTGTATTCTGTGTTGTGTGTAGCGGTGGCTGGTGTTTCAGTTTGTCCCCCTGACATTAGCTGAGCTGCTCCTAGCTGTCAGGCTCAGAGGTTGTGGATCCTCTAAACCACTGCGGACGGTGACACAAGCCACTACCTGGGACCGGAGTCTAAGTGACTTGTCCGCAGTGGCAGCAAAGGTCAAGGTACAGGAACGGCAGGCAATCTCGTAGTCGGGGACAAGCAGGAGGTCAGGGCGGGCAGCACAGGATCGGAGTCTGAGACATAGCAACAGGTCAGGGCCGGCGGCAAAGGAGCGAAGTCAGAAACGGAACCGGGGTCATAACAGAAATTCTCAGAAACAACACAAGACATAAACACAGCTTTCTCTAGGGCTCTTGGCACAAAGATCCGGCAGGGTTTGCAGGAAGAGGCAGGGTTAAATAGATTACCTGAAAATGACCAGCGCCAATTAGTGGCACAATGGGCCTTTAAATGTCCTGAAGTTGGTGCACGTTTGCCCTTGGAGTCAGGAACGTGCACGCACGGACTAAGAGGAGACGGGACCCGTGAGAGCGGGGCACGGGTGACACTAGCAAAGGCATTTGTGGGCTAATTTGAAAGGTATAACAATCTTGTGGCTCCTAGAGCAAACAACGGCTCAGGACCGGTCCACAAACAGTCCCACAATTAAAACAAAAGAAAGAGAGAAATTAATCTGACCGTATCTCTAACAATCCTTTATAAATTCTTTATGAATCCAACACAGTGGGGCACATTTACTTACCCTGTGCAGTCGCGATCCCGCGGCGTGTTGTCCGACGGATTCACTAAGGATTCACTAAGGTCGTGCCCCCGAGTTCCTGCAGGTGTCGCTGCTGCGCTGATGTCTGCCGGAGTTCACCTTCTTCTTCCCAGTGTATGTGAGTGCTGATCGTTTTTTAAATTGTTTTTTAAATTGTTTTTTAAATTCCGCGTTTTTTCTGAATCCGTTGGGTTGTCCTATGGCCACGGCACCGGCACCGATGCGCCACATTCCGATCGTGTGCCCCAAAAACCTGGGGCAATTCGCTGCAAAACGCTTGAAAATCGAAATTCTTCGGGAAAACCCGCCGGAGGCCAGAGGCCGCAGGACCCTTAGTAAATGTGCCCCATTATATTGCTTGATGCATCGATCCCTTTAAATGAATATTGCACGTCTCCACAGATTTCTGACAAGAATAGGTCACCATTCAGACCAACTCCATCGCGTTTCCTAATCCTCCTTCATTGCCATCTTTCTTTAAGACAATTTCACTAGAAGAAATACGCGTACGCATAGTGCAGTATATTCTTTGTACTTTCAAATTTTATTAAAAAATATACTTGCAATATATTTGTAAAAATGCGCATATCTAGACATGAGCAGGACGCCAGTGACACGTGTCCACTCGACCCTGGGTTTCGCCTACACAGCTTCTTCCAGGGCGCCCAGAAAGACCTTCTTCAATTCTGTAGTGGCATCAACCATCTTCTTTGGTGTTGTTTGTTTAGCAAGCAGCATCTCAGCTAAGGAGGGGAGCAGACTGGACAAACAGATTTGGAAAGCCAGCTCTGTACTAGGGGTCCTATTCTGGCGAATAGATCCTATACCATGCATGAGACTTGGGTTGTATTGGAAAGTACCTTCAGTGACCGACTACTTCACCCCAGGAATGAGCGGGAGCATTATCGTAAATCATTCCTTCCCATGAGATCAGGCGGCTCAACAAACAAGGCCCAAACAGAAGTAACCTGTGCCCCCCACCAAACCAGTCCCTGCAGGTCCCATCCACAGGCTGAATACCAAACTGCTGATCATTGCTTGTCTTCTTGTTTTTTTTGTCTTTTTATCACTCTTTTCTTTTTGTTCATTTATCCCTCATATTATTGTTCTTTCATTGTAAGTGCTGAATTCTCTGTACTCTCTCTGGTGCTGTAATGTTGGGCATTACCCCATTGTGGGACTAATAAAGGATTATCTTATGTGAAAGGGGCTTGAATGATGCACGGTCTCAGTCGGCACTGTGGATATTAAGATAAAACTGTAAATATATTTGATGCATGACTTATGTGAGATCTGTTAGACTAAGATTTTCTAGGATACTATCTCTGTCCCTGCTGGGGTCTGACAGTATATGGAGAAAATCTAAGGCTAGAACTGGAGTAACTGGCTTGATGGCGGCTAGCCAAAGTTTTCATGGGATCCTTTGTCCTAGGTTGGGCCTCATCCACAACCATCAGGGCCACAAAAGTGAAGCAATAAGAGGTGTAGGCCACGTGACAGTCAAGGTTTCCCATGGAGCACTCCAGGTGAAATTGACAAATGAACAGATGTACCACAGAAGATAATAAACTGATGGCCAACATCTTCCTCAAAAGGCAGAGCTAAGGATTGGTTAGTGGTGATAGTAGGTTGGCTAGCAGGTACATTAGGCTGGACCAGTGGTCAGCGTGGCTGGCAAGTAACTCAGGTGAAAGGGTTGGCTCTGCTGTATCATCAGCATGATGGCAATCCACATTGCCTAATGCGATGGCCCTCTCGGCCAAATCCTGCAGACCCACCAAGAAAATGTCGAGCCCAATTGGGTTTAAATGGACTCCATCACCGATCAGCAGGTGCCTATTATCCCCTTCCAATTCCGTGTGGCGAATGACTACGCCGCCCAGGGAAGTGACGTGCTTTGAAACCTACATATATAGAATCTTGCGCGCCCGCTCGATAGCATCATAATCCCACGCGCCCTTCCAGTGACAGCGGGGGATAATCTCCGACCAGGCTAAAGTTACGGAGTTAAAAAAGCCAGGAAAACGGGCAAAGTCTTCCTTGATCAGGGCAATGAGCTCTCCTAATTTTACCCGACCTAAGTCATTGCCCCCCGCATGGACAATAATGATTACATCCTCTTGGCAGCCCCGGCTGACCTGCACTACTTCCGGCAAAACTTGGGTCCACCGCATGCCGCGAACGCCACGCCAGTGCACTTGTGCTTCCTGAAGACCTAAATTAAGGCCACAAGGGCGAACAGCCGCTCTCCGCTCGGCCCCATGAATGAAGGAATGGCCGATGATCCATACTTGCTTTGGGGGGCCTGAAATATTACGAGACAATTTTTTTTTTGGACTTGAAACAATAAATAAAATATCAGATTTGGGAACATCTACAGTAAAGGGTCAAGGTCTGGGCGGATGTATGACTTAAAACAGTCAGATTTCCACCGGCCCAGCCTTTTTATGGATTCCTCACTCATTCTGCATGAGTGTGCTGTAGTTGCCGCACCAATGCAGAAGGAATGAGTTCCAAACTCTTTTGGGTTTAAACCTAAATACAGTAGGGATTTTTTAAAAACTGCACTGAATTGAAAACAGGATAACGGAGTACCGGAGGTATGAACGAGGAAATTATTATTACCTGCCAGGCGACCGCGTTCGTAACTGTTAATCATGGCTACCGGACACGGATCGACGCCCAAAGAAAGAATGGAGAACCACGTCCTCCTGCCGAAAAAAATCAGTTTTAGAGCGACGAATATAGACCTTGACCGAATCATGTTTCACGATCACGTTGCGGCTGAGTAAGCCACCGGGCTTAGAAACACTGAGCAGGACTAACTCACCTATCTGCAGGGCCCCGAAAAAGGCGATAGAAAACGCTGCTTTGAATAAGGACGCCTTAAAGGCATCTGAGCAGACAATGTCTAAAATGGAGATTAAACCTGCAGGCCCCGCCCATCAGGGTGTAACTTGTCTGTGAGCGGTCACTGGCTCCGCCCCTGGGAGGGAGGAGAATCTCCTGTAACCTCCGTGTAGTCACTTCTAGCAGTTCTCTGCTTATAGGAGGAGACAGCAGCTGCAGCCCCGCCCATCAGGGTGTAACTTATGTGTATGTCTGTGAGCAGTCACTGGCTCCGCCCCTGGGAGGGAGGAGAATTGCCGGTAATTTCCCGCAATCCTTTTAGTTTTGTAGTTTTGTGTCAACCATCGCCTTTTAACCCCTCAGTGCCCGGGGGTCAGAGGTCACGGGGCTGCGATGTTTCTCCTCATTTACAGAAGTTTTATAGACAATTTTTTATTTTAATATAAAACTCGTAGACCCCCAGGAAACATTTGGGGGGGATGTATAAGCCGGTGCAGTGTGCAGGACCCCGGTCCAGTCTGTGTACATTTCCTCTATCACCCGGTCAGGGCCGGTTCTAGACAAAGTGGGGCCCTGGGCAAAACTAAAAGTGGGGTCCCAAAATAAAACGATTTTATGACCAGTCACAGTCAGTAAGAGAGAATAAGAGAGTAAAAGGCAATAAGAGAGAAAGTGTGTTCTTAGATAGTTCTGGATGGAGAAGGGTTAAAAACATGAATATTAGTTGATATTATCCCTTCTCACAATGTAGTAACATATAAAGTGAATATATCCATTATCTGAGGTGCAGCAGCTCCTGTGTGCAGCAAATTCTCCCTGCAGCCTGATGGCTAAGAATCTGGAGGGGGGGGGGTACACTTCAGGGGCTGTATCTCTGGCTCTGTGACACATAGAACCTCACTTCTTTTTTCTTATGGAAGAAGAGAGTGTCATCTTTTATATGAATCTATGAACTTGTGTTACTAAGTTTTAGGAAAGTGGAGATATTAACTTTTGAACTGCCGTTGGGAGTGATTTTTATATATACAAATGGCACCTGATATTCTCACTTTAAACCTGAATATCTCTGGATCCCCGGCACCTAGAAACACAATTCAAGATTCATTTGAAAGAAGAGATTCTCCCCTTTCAGGGGGCCCTGGGCAATTGCCACCTTTGCCTACCCATAGCGCCGGCCTTGGACCCGGTTCTGGTTCTGGTATATTCGGGGGTCGCAGCTTCTCTATGACCCCAGGAATTGTCTGTTACCCCAGAATCTGCAGTGATAAATCCTCCCTCATTATTACTGGTGCAGAAATATCTATAAATCATCACTTTGTGTCTTCTATTATCACTGAAGGTTTTCACCCTCCGGGTCCCAGAACTGTGTCCCAGAACCGGGTCCCAGAACCGTGTCCCAGAAACGGAACCCAAAACCGGATCCCAGAACCGTGTCCCAAAACCGGATCCCAGAACCGTGTCCCAAAACTGTGTCCCAGAACCGTGTCCCAAAACCAGATCCCAGAACCGTGTCATGGCTGCAGCTGTGCCTCCAACCTGTCGCTAGAGCAGGGGTAGGGAACCTATGGATCGGGATGTGGCTCTTTTGTTGGCTGCATCCGGCTCTCAGACAGACTGCAGGTATTTGTGACCTGGCTATTGACCCCCTTGGGTAACCAATAAAACCATAAAGCGTAAATAATGAATGGAGCCTCTTTTCTTGTGTTGGGTGTGGGTAGGCCACAGCATTAATTTATTAACCAGAAAAACTTATTTAGCATTTTAATTAAAGTGCAACTTAAATTGTAAACAACAGCAGTCCTTTCAATTCTTGAAAACCTTCGCCCGAATGGCGGCTACAGAACGACAGCCGACACGTGGGCAACTTCCCTTCGCCTTGGGCAAGTCTAACTCCGCCACGGAGCAGCCAATAAGCGCCTAGCGCCGGCTGCGACCCCCCACATTGCCTAATGCGATGGCCTTCTCAGCCAAATCCTGCAGACCTACCAAGAAAATGTCGAGCCCAATTGGGTTTAAATGGACTCCATCACCGATCAGCAGGTGCCTATTATCCCCTTCCAATTCCTTGTGGCGAATGACTACGCCATCCAGGGAAGTGACGTGCTTTGAAACCCGCATATTTAGAATCTTGCGCGCCCGCTCGATGGCATCATAATCCTGCGCGCCCTTCCAGAGACAGTGGGGGATAATCTCCGACCAGGCTAAAGTTACGGAGTTAAAAAAGCTGGGAAAACGGGCAAAGTCTTCCTTAATCAGGGCAATGAGCTCCCCTAATTTTACCCGACCTAAGTCATTGCCCCCCGCATGGACAATAATAATTACATCCTCTTGGCAGCCCCGGCTGACCTGCACTACCTCCGGCACAACTTGGGTCCACCGCATGCCGCGAACGCCACACCAGTGCGCTTGTGCTTCCTGAAGACCTAAATTATGGCCGCAAGGGCGGACAGCAGCTCTCCGCTCGACCCAATGAATGAAGGAATGGCCGATGATCCATATTTGTTTTGGGGGGCCTGAAACATTACGTGGCAATTTTTTTTTTTGGGAACTTGAATAATAAATAAAATATAAGATTTGGGAACATCTACAGTAAAGGGTCGAGGTCTGGATGGATGTAAGACTTAAAACAGTCAGATTTCCACCGGCCCAGCCTTTTTATGGATTCCTCGCTCATTCCGCATGAGTGTGCTGTAGTTGCCGCACCAATGTGGAAGGAATGAGTTCCAAACTCTTTTGGGTTTAAACCTAAATACAGTAGTGATTTTTTAAAATCTGCACTGAATTGAAAACGGGATAACGGAGTACCGGAGGTGTGAACGAGGAAATTATTACCCGCCGGGCGACCGCGTTCGTAACTGTTAATCATGGCTACCGGGCACGGATCGGCGCCCAAAGGAAGAATGGAGAACCACATCCCCCTGCCGAAAAAATCAGTTTTAGAGCGACTAATACAGACCTTGACCGAATCATGTTTAACAATCACGTCGCGGCTGAGTAAGACACCGGGCTTAGTAACACTGAGCGGGACTAATTCACCTATCTGCAGGGCCCTGAAAAAGGCAATAGAAAACGCTGCTTTGAATAAGGACGCCTCAAAGGCATCTGAGCAGACAATGTCTAAAATGGAGATTAAACGACCGAATAGGGGAAGGGACACTGGTCTCCGGGAATCATGTGAAACTTTTTCACGTTTCCAGCCTTTCAGGATTTGTTTAAAGATGAAATCTTTGGTTATATCAGGACGATTATGTAATTTTAGCATAAAGGACAAGCCGGCCAAACTACTCTTTGCCTTATTAAACGATGCGCCCTGTCGCCTAATTTGCAATAGCCAATTTAAAGAATTATCCAAAAGTTGGGACCTCTCCGCGGGTAGTGTACCGCCAGAGAATAAAAGCCACCGTGACCAAGACACGGAATACTTCTGCCATGTAGCTGCTGATATAGAAGTCCTTATCAAGTGTGCGAACTGTTCTCTACCAGGCTCCATAAGAATTGGGGACATACAATCCCGGACTCGTCCGCTGACCCATGAAGTTCTTTGAACGCCTGAAATCGTGAACGGGACAAGGCATTAGCCATGTCGTTCGAAAATTCAGGGACATGCCTAGCTCGAAGCCAAATGTTAGATTGAAGGCAGCACAAAACTAGGTGACGTAGCAGCACGAGTACAGGATATGATGAGGAGGAGAGACTATTGACGACGTGTACCAGAGAGGCCTCAGATGACTGTAACCTAATTCTAGTGTTGGCTAAATTAGAACCCCAGATTTCAAGAGCCACGACTAAAGGAAAAAGCCACAAGAGGGGGCCATTAGAAAGTAAACCCATTTTTTGCCATGATGATGGCCAATCGCCTCTGCACCAGCTATCACGCCATATGGTAGCAAAACCTCCATTAGCGGAGGCTGCAATAAACAACTTCAAGGAACAACTATCTGTTACTGAAATCCTGTAAAAATATCTGCCAAATTTTCAAATCATGTCTCAGGGGGCTGGTGACTGTAATGAAATTACTATGATGAAGTGTACCTTTAGTGGCTAACGAAAGGCGTCCCATGGGAAATTGAGCAAGCCCAGTAGGACCTGAAACTGGTGGAGTCTGGCTTTCTTTTTACATGAGCATGCAATCAATCTCCTGGCGTAGGTGGGAAATTTTTTCCTGTGGCAAACTAAAAGTCATGGAAGATGTGTCAAGCTCAATACCCAAGAATGATAGTTTAGAAACCGGACCGACAGTCTTGTCGGCTGACAAAGGAACCTGGATGTACTCCATAAGTGATGCAAAACTACGCAGGAGGAAAAAGCAAGTATCAGAATCTCTCTGCCCGACAAACAAAAAATCGTCCAGGTAATGGGTCATTGAAAAAATTCCTGTGTCATAACCGATGAGCCACTCCAAAAACGTGCCGAAAACTTCAAAGTAGTAACACGATATGGAGTAGCCCATAGGGAGGCACATGTCATAGTAGTAGTAACCCTCCAAGAAACACCCCAGTAGATGGAAGCAGGCAGGATGGACCGGAAGAAGCCTAAACGCAGATTCAATATCAGATTTAGCTAGCAAGGCTCCTGGGCCTGCTTGTCTCACCAAGTTAATGGCCCGATCAAAAGAGACATACGACACAGCGTCGCCTTCCTTCGATATGGCATCATTAACTGATGAACCCTTGGGGAATGAAAGATGATGAATCAGCCTGAATTTGTTGGATTCCTTTTTGGGGACCAAGCCCAAGGGGGAAACCCGGAGGTTAGTAAAGGGAGGTTCCGCAAAGGGGTCGGTCATCCTGCCTAATTGGATTTCTTTGTGGACTTTCTCCATGGCTAATAAAGGATTCTCCCTGACTGATATTAGATTGTTACATTTTAATAAGGCGTGATGGGGGATGAAAAAACCGTAACGAAAACCTGATTCAAGAAGCTTTGCTTCCTGCGTCTTGGGGTAAAGGTTTAGCCAGGGGCTTAACCTGCTGGCGTACACCGGCGTTCGGGGGTTGGAAGGGGGCGTTACCGACGGTATTCTGCTTGTTCCGGCGATAGCAGCGCAAGGCCGTATGATTTCCACCGCAAATTGAACACTCGTGTCTAAATTTACAGGTGTAGAACCTGCAGTGGCCCTCATTGTAAAGCCAACATGCGCCTGTTGGCTTGTGGGCCGCAGAGGCGGACTGGTGGGGAGCCCCTGCGGAAGGGCCAGGAAAGGGGCGCTGCGACCGTTGCGCAAGGATAAGTTGGATCCAAACATCCGTGGCTTCAGAGGCCCAACCTACAGTAGGATTTAGGGGGAGGCTACGACGAAATTCCTTGTCGTACATCCACCACGCGCTGCCCCCGTGAAGTTTAAAGGCGTTAAGGATGGTGACCAAATACACAAAAAGGTCGGGGGCAGAAGACGGGGATTTTTGTGTTATAAGGGATCCTAAAACTGCGAAAGCCTGTAGCCAATTGTGGAAAGTTTTAGAAACTTTCAATTTCTTTTCAGAACCCTTCTCATAGGTTCTCTCTTTATCGACTGAAATGTGGTCGACATTCAGTAGGGACCATATGTCCACGTATTCGCCCTTAAAGATTTTATTCTTTAGGTCCTCCGAAATGGAGGTGCCTAAAGGGGCGGCTCCGCAAAACATGGTGTCCCTGAATGCGGTACCTGGTCCTAAGCTAGCGTCTACCTGAGATACCCCCCTTGAGTGTTTTGTGTACCCTCTAACTGTGCGAGAAATACCTTCAGAGATGTGATCATGTCAGTGTTGTTGGTGTTGTGCGGGGAGGTAATGGCCGCCCACAAGGGGAGACCACTGAACTCACGGTTCGCTGCTGTAGGCTGAGATGATGGGTTGACGAGCGGAGTCTGAGGCAGGTCTTGAGAGGCAGGCTGTTGAGGTGCTTCTGGCTGATGACTGCGGGAAGGCTGCTGATGATGTTGTGGCGACCTTCTCCTGGAGCCACTGTGGGACGCTCTGACGTATTTGGAATGATGTGATCGGTGACGGAAAGATTCCTGACGATGATCTCTATGGCGTGAGCCTGAACAGTGGCGGGAAGATTCTTGGAGGTGATGACGACCTCTATGGCGGGAACCTTCGGGAAAGTACGCTGCAGCCCGGCCACTTGAACCAGGTGAGGAGGCGCTGTAACAGCGGGTCTGACGACTTTGGTGTGAATCCTGGCGGATGTAACCTGCACGAGAAAACTGAGAGCCAGAATCAAACGCTTGACTGTGGTAAAGCCCCTGAGACTCCCTGTGACTTGGACGGCGCTGGGAATACACAGAGGACCTATAGTCATCTATGCGGCTGGAGCGGCGCTGAGCATGCAATGGGGTCCTGCGGTCACCCTCCCTGCGGGATGAAGTGTGCGGGGGGCTAACAGCGACATCTACTGTCTGCAATGTGGCATTGGGAGATCTGCTACCTCTCTGGGAAGGGGAACTGGGAGCAGAATATTGGACCGGGACAAAAGTGGGCTGTGAACATAGAGGGGACAAGGGAGGAGGGGATGACGTGGTATATGGGGCCTGATAGCAGCGTGCTTTACGCACGTGGGCGGGTGACTGAGGGCTATACAGCTGCGGGCTGGAATCTATAGGGGACCTGGTGCATAAAAGCAGGGGAGAGTATGGAAATTGGGCCTGCACGTTGGAGTGCAGCTTTCCCTGATGCAGAGAAGCGTCGGGCCTTGACCCACACTGGTCTTCTTCCCTTGGATCTTGATTGGAGATCCCCTGCCGATCGGTCCCTCGTCGTCCATTCTTGGAGGGGCCACGTGGTGGGTAGGCCGCGGCCTTCTTCCGGGCCGCACCGCGCCGCCTTCCATGGCTTGGGGAGCCGGGGCTTAGCCGATCCAGCGGGCGGATGCAGCGCATGGGCCTCCCCCTCTCTGCTGACAGCTGGGCTTGGGGGATTGCAACCCCGGCCTGGGGATGCGGCCTGGCGCCGTTGCGGGGATGCGGCCTGAAGCCAAGGTGGGGATGCGGCCTGAAGCCAAGGTGGGGATGCGGCCTGGAGCCAAGGTGGGGATGCGGCCAGGAGCCGCGGAGGGGATGCGCCCAGGAGCCACGGAGGGGATGCGGCCTGGCGCCGGGGAGGGGATGCGGCCTGGCGCCGGGGAGGGGATGCGGCCTGGTGCCGAGGAGGGGAGGCGGCCTGATGGGTGCCCAACATACCGGTGTGGGCGGCTCGGCGTTTTTCCTTCGTTGCAGCCTGCTGAAGGCCGAGGCCCGAAGCTCCGGAGGCCGAGGCAGTGGACCCGGGTGGCACGTGGCTGGAAGCAGCAGCAGCGCTGCGGAGCAGGAGGGCATCCAGCCAGGCGCTTCCATCCTTCTTCACCCTATCCAGGACTTGGGCTTCCAGGATCTTCTCCATGGCAGGTAAGAGACTGCACACGTAGGGGGGACTCAGACTTCACACCTCTCGGTCCTTGAGGGCAGAAGGTAAGAGGCCCCCCTATGTGTCCTTATCGATTTTATATGCCCTTGGAGGGCCTTTGGGCTGGTTGCCCACCCCTTGATGACCTCCCAGGGTAAGGGGGGCCACCGCCAATTTCAATTCAAATATTTTAACCCTAAATCCCCTGCAGTCCCCGGCCCCTGCAGTCCCCAGTCCCCGGCCTTCTCTAATTGATTTGGGGCCATAGAAAAAGTTCACATTGATTGAATCAAGGAGGCTGCTAACAGAACAGCCCAAACCCATTTCCTGTCTTCGTGATGTGATGGGGCAAGTATTTAATCCATGATGCTTTTAGCTGAACCTCAACCATCAATAACAGAGGACTCCAATTTTCAGAATATGTATATTATATATTGTAACATAAAATTCTCATTTTTCTTTTTCTACAGATTGTTTATGGTGTGAGTGAGCCCTTCATGCACAGCAGTGACTTAGTACACCCCAGCACGTATGTGCTTGCTCCAGACTCCAGGACCCAGTATGTGGCTATTGTTAATTGTCTGAGGTTCTTCGGATGGAATTGGGTTGGAATTGTTATAACACCGATGGCTAGTGATATGGAAGTACAAGAACTGACTAAGCTGATGGCCGAGCATGAGATCTGCATTAACTTTACTATCACTCTTGATTCTTTGAGAATTTCTGGTGTAAGTAGATTGATATCTGTAATTGAGAAATCTTCGGTTGAAGTTATTGTCGTCTGTGGACCTTACACAGAACATCGCATGGCTTTTGCTTTCCAATCTAAGAAGTTGACTGAAAATATGACCTTGATTTTTCATGAGTCGTGGGCTAATATTTTCTATAAAACAACTACTGATGAGATAAGAAATGGCAACAACAGTTTGGTTTTTGTAGTACCAAGACGTACAATTCCAAAAGTTACTAATTGCATTGATGTTGTGAATCCTTTGTCAAATCCAAATGATCCACTGCTGGAGGACATCTGGTTCTATCTCTTTAGATGCAGGGCTAAAAATAAGAAGATAAATGCGCTGTACGAGTGGTATTATGGAGAAATTGGAGTGAACTGCACCGGCACAGGTTATATTCCACCAACTGAATATGGCTTTACAGATACAAGCTATTATTATACATTTGTATCTGTGTATCTTCTGGCCAAGGCCATTCATATGATGAACCACAGAGAAGGTAATTTGGAAAGACAAATATTGTCCAAAAAGGTAAGTGGTGATTGCATAAAAAATCCTAAATACACAATGTACAGACATCTACGGTATAACTCTCCTCTGTTTCGTATACTTGATGGATGCATTTATCCTTCCTGAGATCCTACTGGGTCACATCAGAACCTCTTATAGGGCAAAGGAAAATGTACATCTGTGTATGTGATATCTGTAGGTTCAAGTCAATAATCTGATTGTGAGTCTACCAATACAATGTAAGCTACTAAAAACACAAGCCACTACAAAAGAGAATCTTATAAAAATGACAATTCTTTATTTCATCATATTAAATACAAAATTACATTTCATATGGTTTACAAAATTGAATCCAGCAATGCAGGGGAGTCACCCGAAGGCTGCCACGGGCAGAAAATATACAGTCTGTAATACAATCTATAGTGAGATCGGGTTAGGGTTACGGAAATCATCCCAGTAATGTCAAAGTAGTCATACACCTGGAATCGCCTCCTCCTACTCTTTTGTAGTGTCTTGTCTTTTTCTACAAGTAGGATGCATAGTTTTAATTGATACCATAAATGAGTATCGGCATCGATTTCCCAGCTTGTTGTCGCTATAGAAGAGCAAATCGAATTGGACTTTTTTACCTAAAATGGCGGCTAGCCAGCCCCTGTGAAGTCACAGACCCTATAAATGACTGATCCCATGTGGTCTCTACTATTTGCTTGCCACAAGAGACTAGGACTTATGCTGAGAGAAGGGACCAAGCGGACTATAGGAAGAGTGCGGGGATAGCGATCTACAGTTGTTGGAGGAAGAACAGGGACACTCTATGACCTGGGTGAAGTTGCCCCCCCCCTTGTATAAATCTAACAAAATTTGGTGCAACTTTGTTTGTTTTTTGTTGTTGCTATGTTTTGTCACAAGCAAATTTCGTTTGTGCCGCTATTGTTTTTTAGATATTAATAAAAGTTTTCAGTGGTCATCAGACATCAACCTGTCCCCCCACATTACCAAAATCAAACAAAACTGGTGCCAACCAATTGTGCTACATTTGTGCTGGTTTGTGCTGCCTTTATTTTGAAGATATAAATTTAGCCCACACAAGCTTGCGCTCACCTTTCACACTTCATACAGCTCCAGCACCCTCGATCCGCTGCCACCACTTATTGCATTTATATCAATAAGTATCCCACTGTACATCCGCTCTTGCTTCTCAAGCAGTCACCTTGTTACACCACTAGACATGCACGCTCAGCTCTCTAGCAGTCACCGTGTCACACCACTAGACATGCACACTCAGCTCTCTAGCAGTCACCGTGTCACACCACTAGACATGCACACTGTCTCGAATAACGAGTACCCGAGCATTTTAGTGCTCGCTCATCTCTAATTACATTATATAATGCTGTATTATATGACCCTGTATTGTATTATATTACATTATATAATGCTGTATTATATGACCCTGTATTGTATTATATTACATTATATAATGCTGTATTATATGACCCTGTATTGTATTATATTACATTATATAATGCTGTATTATATTACACTGTATTGTATTATAGGATTATCCCATTGATTTTGGCCCCCCCCCCCCCCAGATAAAAGGATTATGGGCCGATATATATAAATATATAGAAAAACCTCCCCTCCCCTACACAGCTATATTAACTATATAATCCTATATCCCCCCTTATTGGCCACATTTAATTAGTAGCGGGACATCAAAAATGATAAAACTTATACTTACCTCCGGCAGGGTGCTTCCACAGAGCGCAGCTCCCATCTTCGCGCGGCTCTCCTGTCAGGCGCGGCTCTCCTGTCAGGCGCGGCTCTCCTGACGGAGCGACGCCAGCAGCAAGATAGGCGCTGCGTCGCTCCGCTAATAAATCGCGCCTGTCTCTTAAAGAGACAGGTGCGTTTTATTTAGCTGGTGGGCGGGCGCCCGAATCACCCACATTAGAGCGGCAGTCATCTCTCATATACTACCGCCACGGATGCTGTGGGGAGGAGCAGTAGCAGCTCCATCAGCAGCAGTTAAGTCTGAAGTCCTTAATGAGCAGCTTCCTTCACCCACCTAGTGAGGAGGGTAGCCGCAACCAGCAGCAGTAGGAGTGCTGCATGGAGAAAACCTTGCATCAGCAGGTGGTGACCTACTTGGACAGCACTTTACCACCCTAGGTAGAGGATACTCTGGACTAGTGGGCAGCCAAACTTGATGCGTGGCCACAACTTCCAGAGTTTACAGTAGAGAAGCTGTCCTGCCCGGCCAGTAGTGTGGCATCAGAGCAGGTGTTCAGTGTGGCTGGGGCCATCGTTACCCCAAGGAGAACCTGCTTGTCCACCCGTAATGTGGAGAGACTGACCTTTGTCAAAATGAATCAGACTTGGATCGGCCAGGATTTCAACACATCATTGCCTTATGCATCTAATTATATCAGCGATGACGCCTCCTCCAAACGTTGAGAAATGAGTCCGGATTCTAACTACCTGCCTCAGCCACTATTCTGATGCTGCCACCCACCTGATACCATGCATCTGCTGTGAGTCGCTCAATCTGCCTCCCACCATCTTTACCAGAGACTGGAATTGTCAGACACCTCCACACTCTGTCATTGTGCCACCCTGTGGCCTACCATGTTGCTGCCAGCTCCACACTCTGTCATTGTGCCACTCTCTGACCTCCTGCTGTTGCCGCCACCTCCACACTCCTTCATTGTGCCACTCTGTGGCTTACCATGTTGATGCCACCTCCACACTCTGTCATGTTGCCACTCTCTGGCTTACCTTGTTGCCGCCAACCCCAACCTGTCATTGTGCCACTCTGTGGGCTCCTGCTGCTGCTGCCACCTACACACTCTATCATTGTGCCACTCTGTGGCACACCATGTTGCCGCCACCTCCACACTCTGTCATTGTAACACAATGTGGTCTCCCATGTTGCTGCCAGCTCCAGAATTTGTCATTGTGCCGCTCTCTGACCTCATGCTGCTACTGGTGCCAACTTTTCAGTTCTTTTTTTGGCAAAGACATGATATTTTCAGGAAAACTGTAATTAAGGATGCATGTGGCATCTGTAATTTTCAAATTACAATTTAAATGGAAAATTTCAACTTCAAATTCATTTCAAACTTCATCATTGCGCCACCACTTCCACTCTCTATCACTGTACCACTCTGTGCCTTTCCATTTTGCTGCCACCATGTTGCTGCCACCAGTGAGCTCTTGCTGCTGCTTCTGGTGCCGCCCCCTCCACACTCTATCATTGTGCCACTCATTGTGGCCTACCATGTTGCCGCCACCTCCACACCTCTGACCTCATGCTGCTGCTGCTGGTGCCACCTTGCTGCTGTGGCCTCCCCTGCTGTGGGCTCTGTGGGCTCCTGCTGCCACCACCGCCACACTCTCTCATTGTGCCACTCTGTGGCCTCCTGCTGCTGCCGCCGCCACCTCCACGCTCTGTTATTGTGCCACTCTGTGGCCAACCATATTGCCGCCACCTCCATGCTCTGTTATTGTGCCACTCTGTGGTACAGTAAAGGGACAGATCACTAGCACAACTCTCTCCAACACCACCAATCACAAAATAGTGATTTTGGAGAACATTGGACTAGTAAGATCTGCCCAAAAATCATCTGACGTCTAAAGTCAGCGGGCAGTCCGAAACTAGTTAAAAACAACCGAAGTCTATGCAGAGTATGTGCCAATTTACAGTAACAGTACAAGCATCCATTAGTTAAACACGTACGGCTGTGAATGGGCAGGTTTATTCCCATGTAACTTAACTCATATGGAATTTCTACAACCAATTAAAATGACAGTTTCATATATACAGCACACACAGTGGTGTGTCTAGAAGAGGCAAAGCCCCATAGATGAATTCTGCATGCTCTCTAGGACATCTCCTATCTTTCCCTGTGTGCACGGATCATATGCCCGGCATTTCTATGGAGAGGGGTGGAGTCACGTTCGCCTGAATGCAGTCTTATGCAGTCATATATACATATACATACTACAACACAACACACTATTTACTCATCAAATAGAGTCTATACACAGCATATATTCACCATATATACACAGGCTTATAACATACACACACACAGCATATACACCCATACAGCTTTTGTATATATATAAACCACTCAGGGCATCCATGAAGGAAGTCTGCAGCACCTGCAGCAACATAGGAGGAGGAGGGGAAGCCGGAGATTCCATGTGCTCCTCTGCCTTCACGCTGTAACCCTCCCCTGCTTTATCTGCCCAGAAAGCTCCAACAAGCAGGGGCAGAACTTTAACCTGAGAGAGGAGGAGCGCCACACCCAGAAGAACAGTGACACTGCCCATCCTCCCCTAACTGCTGTGCAGGGGAACCCGATCCTAGACCAGATCCTCCCCGGCTCACTGAGTGGGCAGCCCGCCTCCCTTGTGGTACGACGCATAGTCGCAGGTCAGGGACTGTATAGTCCTTGCTCTGCCGCTGCTTTCAACTGTATCATAGGGAATTGATATAGTTGAAAGCACACGGGGGTCTAGGAGCTAGCATTGTCACAGAATTGTGGCAGCCACAGGCCCTTTCGTCCGAGGGGACCGGTCGTGGTCGCATCCCCTGCGACCGAGATCGTTACACCCCTGGTCACAAGATTTAATCAATTACACCTAAACCATTAAAGGGGTATTTTATTTGTCAGGATCATGATAAAAAAAATTTCTTTTCTTAATGGGAAAAACATTATAACAATGATTAAGAGTGAAATAATGTATAATTTAGATGTCAAACAAAAAAACGATTAAAAAGAAATGCAGATCTGAGTCTAGTCCCTAGACAATTATCATGTTACATAGCAATATAGGCAATGAATGTGTTATACAATATTAGCCACCAACAAACATGTGCAAATCCCCCACCGGGGCCTAGCCTTTTCTTGGGGCCTGGAGGCAGCCGGGGCCCAGAATACCGCAGTGGCTGGCGGTTGCGGCCTAGGCACGCTGTGGTCACGGTGCTTGTTATGGGGGCCGGAGGGCTGTCCTACAGCCTGGGAGGTCTCCAGCAGGTGGTGTGTGCAAGAGATATGGGGGGAGAGGCTGATGTACTTGTTTCTCCCTGGGGCAGCCCCTAAGTGTCTGTAAGATAAGTCCCTGGGTAATGGATGTGGAAGCCTGTGGTGGTAACAGCCGTATCCAGGGATCAGACGGAGGCAATGTTGTTCAAATCAACTCACGGTTCTTTATTGAACAACAGGAAGCAGGCAATGGACGAAAACGGTCAAACAGCAGATTCGGATTCTGGTACTGAAGTGGTCGTAGAGAGTGGTCCACAGGATAAGGCACCAGTCTGATAGTATATGCAGGCTGGGATAATTTAGATGGAGCTGTGTCCAAACTGTTGGAGCTGCAGCTCTGGATTAGCTCTGGATTAGCTCTGGATTAGCTCTGGAATGCACCGATGGATGACCATCGGTGCATTCCTGGTGGGCCGCCATGCAAAGCTGGACAGTTCAGAGGGGTGTAGAGCCATGGACCGGGTTAGAATAAATGTTCTTGCCGATTTGAGAATCTGAGTATATTCTAATATGCTGCTGCTGGACTTTGTCTTCCCTTTCTGGTTGCTGCACATGTTCATCCAGTGTCATGTGAAGATCATGTGGCATTGGCGGAAGCTACCCTGAGTTGGGAAAGTTGAAACTTATTATTTTCCGATATGTTCTGTTTCAGTGAGTTTTGAAGCACAGCACATGGGCCAGGCCAATCCCTGATCACATGACTAAGACAGGAAATGGGGGTGGGGTTATCTTGATTGGCTCGCCAGCTTACCGGAACCTTCTGTGAGCCAATCAGTGTACTCTACCAGAAGGAGGATCCTGGGAATACTTTATAGATCACTATTCTGTCTGCAACTCCAGAGCGGAGTAGCACAGAGTAGTGTTAGGAGTCAGGGACAGGTATAGGGAAAGAATTATGGCCAGGAACAAGAAGAATTGGGTAGGGTTAGTACTGGGTTAGGTATTTTAGTGTGTTGTCACCAGGCAACTCAGAAGTATCTGCGATATCCCGGATTGATGGCCGTACATGTACTGGAACGTTTATTATTTAAATATCATGTCTATATTGTTCAGCCAAACAACAAGGAATCGGTGCCATCAGGGCAAAAACATTTGTTATGTTTTATGTGTATTGCTCTGGAGCTGTTTAAGGAGGAAAATCCATCTTGGTAGAGGAGGAGGAGGACATGGAGAAGCTTCAGCTAAAGGAGGTGGAGTAAGATGATGACCATGAGGAGGCGCAGACACTACTGGAGGAGCATGAGAATGATAGTGACAGTAGAACCAGCAGTAATAATGGTAACGCAAAGGTAAATGTGTCTACTAGGTTCCATCCCTGCCGCTGTTTTTGGCCAGCAGAGACTAGCCGTCAGTATACCCAATGGAGAGGTCCATTATCCACCACAGCAGAGTCAGCAAGCAGCAGGCATCCTACCAGAACAGAAGGAGCTGCATTGTGTCTGTCCCAGTCCATTGTGTATACCTCCCAACTTTCTGGACAAGGAAAGTTTTTACAACATAAGTTCTAACCTTCATTCTGCCCATATTTCCAATGCCGAGTTTCCCCACACAGAATTACACCCATCTTATTGGTCAGCACATAGTATTGCCCCCTATTGTCACCCTGTGGACACCACATATAATACCATCTAATACTGTATAATGGTTAGTGTCCTTCCTGAGATTCCTCACATAAAATATCCCCCTGCATTATAATACTCACAATATCCCTTGAATATGATGCCCTATGTATTTATGATCCCCCAATTAGTGATCCCTTTTTTACCCCCACACTGAAGATGTTCAAGCTTGTCCTCTACTCCAACTACCCTCCTCATTGCACTGTGGCTCTCTTCAACTCCCCCTAAAATGTTGCCTCCTCTCCCCTCACAATATGTCCCCTCTTCTCCTCATATTGTGCTCCCCATCCTCCTCACATTGTGGCCCCTCTCCTCCCCCTCATATTAAGGTTTCCTGCTTAACAGGTATTTACTCCGTGCTGTGGATACCCTATTGCCACTGCTATCTACCTCTACTACTACCAGCCATAAACTGCCCATATAATTTAGGCCCCTAATGGAACAATGCAGTGTTTTTCTGGAGTTTATTCTCTGTCTGAGACGATTAGGTCTCTGTCTGGAGAAAGTCCCTGTCTAGGGTAATTTTGTCATGCATGAATTTGAGAGTTCCCCTCTATCACTACAGTCTGAATTATCATATCTGGTTAATGGTTTAAGCCAGTTATATTAACTATGTCGGGCGGTAGTGAACTACTGATCCCAGAGCTTAGGTATGAGGAAAGACAAGGGAAAATTATACAAATTTATTTAAAAAAAATTTACAAAACTAGATTCTAACTTTTAATTTAAAATCTATGGTTTGGAGCACTAGGAGGGTTGTATACCAAATTCACCAGATCGAATTCTGTGAATATCTTGAATGATTTGTTTAACCGCTATCTATGTGAGTTTTCTGATGTAGAAGCGGTGCAAGAAATTGAGATTTTAACAGCAACTACACCACCTCCACATCTTATGGGCGTGGACAGGGTGTAGAAGGGTGCGGTGCCCGGCAGAGTGGGCGCGCACTGGGTGTTTCCATCCTGTACCTGCATAATTTTGAAAAACTTGCGAACTTTAGGTTAGCGTAAGCCTCTTGATGTATCCGGTGGGACATAGGGGGTATAGCCGCTATCCTACCCAGGTGCACAAGTGCCAGTAAATGTAGGTTCAGGTTCTGCACTCAGGGACATTCCTCCTGACCCGGACATATTGCCACATTGGCCGCTAGGTGCACCTAAACGCTCACCCTACAGTTCTGGTCCACTCATATCTATTTGGGATGTAAATACTGTTCTTAGCCCTGGTGCTCTTTATGCAGGAGTGTGTACGCTATTTGGACTGTGGCTACTATTTCCTCAGTTTCCTTATGAAGGTCTAAAAATATTTTATTTTAGAAGATGAATAAGCCTCCAAAGGAAATTCTTCCTACTGAATTGTTGAGTTAGGAATATTGGGACACATTTCCTTACCCGGACACCGGAATTCACTGAAAGTGCATTGTCTGTCTATAATACTGGGTGCGGCAATTCACTAAGATCGTGCGCCAGAAATCCCTTCTCAGTTCCAAAAGAGTTCACCATCTTTTTTGTGGTACATGTTAAACATAGGTTGCGCTGTTAAATACAGCGCTCAGTAGGAATCAGCCGGATTGTCCAACGGGACTTCCCTTAATTTGTGCTGCATGGAGGCAGCGCAGCTGCGCCACAAAAATGATCACGTGCACCACAATCCCAGAGCAGACACTTCTTATACCTGTGCAAGCCATTTTTGCCATGAAAAAGGTGCATAGTCCGACAAAAGTGCACAGCGAGACCCTTAGTAAATGAGACCCACTGACCCCGCGGCCGCATTCCCGACTTTTCAGGGATCGCACCAGTGATTTTTTCGCAGGCAATTGTTTTGTGTTGCCATTGTGCTGGCTTACACGCGACACAAATCGAGGGGTGGACCGTCGGACGATCCGATGGATTCGGACTAGGCACAGGATTTAACATTCAAATTCACAAGCCAAGCACTGAGCGGGGAAGCGACACAAGCAGGAAATCGGATGCATGATCTTCATGCAGAGTTCATCCTCGTCAGACAGTCCAGATCGGGGATCACGCAGGGACCGGGAAAGTAAATGTGCCCCAATGGATTGTAAACTACAATAGACACCAGTAGATAAGAGACCCGTACAACCCTGCGTATTATGTAGATAATTTCCGTGTTCCAAGTACTTATGTTTGGAGATGGCTCATGGTAATACTTATATGTACTGACCTTCATTCTGAGATATTTATATATATTATATAGTATACAGTAGATGCTCTAGTAATAACTAGAGAATGACTCGAACGTACTCGTCCGAACTTGATGCTCGTTCGATGCATGCGTACTCGAACTGCTCGTTGCTCAGACAATCTTCGCACCGCTCAAGAAAAATGGCACTCCCACGCCGTTGTGTTATTTTTGGCAGCCAGAAACAGAGCCAATCACAAGCCTGAGACTCTGCACTCCACCCAGCATGATACGTTGTACCCTTACACGTCATAGCGTGGTTGCTCTGGCCTGATCAGGTGACCCTTGGAATAAGACTATAAGCCGCTTGCCCGCTTCGGCTCGATCATTCTCTTCTGCGTCCGCTAGGAGAGAGCTGCGCTGCAGGGATAGTACGTTAGGGTTTTCTATTTGAATGTGTTAGGCAGGAGTGATTCTACAGACCCAACAGCCCTTCTTAGGGCTACATAAACGTTTTTTTTTACTTTTTTTTGTTTTCTTTTGGCTGGGCTTGCTGGCACTAGTAGGTGCAGCTAGTACCATATTGTGGGATTTGCGGGAGACTTGCGCCGTTGTTGTTTTGCTCTTATGCACGCACTATCCACCTCAAACACCGAAGTAAGACACATTTATTAGGGTTTTGTTTGAATTAGGCAGAGTCTGCTGATTTATTTTTTTACGTTATTTCTTTTATAAATCAAGTCACTCAGCACAGCACAAAACCAGTTGTGTGCTGTCAGTGTAGGTTAGAACTAGCCATAGCAATAGCATAGCATCATTTTGTTTAAAAAACAAACAAACAAAATTTTTTTAAAGTTTACACTTTATTGGAAATGTTTAACCTTAGGGCTAGGGTAGATGACAGGGCGTGGACGTGGACGTCCACTACTGCAGGGTCAAGAGGCCTGGTCCTGGGCGGGGTGGACCCACCTGCTGATGAAGGAGCAGGGGACGCCCAGAGCTACACTCCTAGGTTCATAATGTCCAGTTACTGGGAACTCGTGGGTTAAAGCACTGTTGAGGCCAGTAACAGTCCGAAGAGGTGAGTTCGTGGATTGCGGACAATGCTTTCTAGCCATTTGTCCACCAGTCAGTCATCCACGCAGTCCACCCATGTCACCGAAATCCCTCCTCCTGCTTCCTCCCCTCAGCTCCTCCTTTCCCCCAGTCTGCCCCCCCCAGCTAAATTTGGCATTTGAACCGCATACTCTGAGGAACGTTTTCTGGACCTTCCCCAGTCACAAACCACTTGTCTGGTGTGTCTGAGCTATTTTTCCAATGCCCAGGTTTTCCACCGGTCGCGCAGTCTGGGTGATGATGACATTATTGACGTAGTGGACGAAGTGTGTAAAAGGTGTCGGACGATGAGGAGACACGGTTGTCAGACAGTTGTAAAGTTGTTGTCAGGCGGGAAGTCCGAGGGGGACGCTGACGAGGGATCGGAGGATGTGGTGAGAGACCCAAGCTGGATTCACCAGATGGTCAGTGGCGATGCCGCATCATCAGCCTCACCATCCCGCTGCTTGGCCTGCTTTGAAAAACTACTCTGTCAGCTGAGGTCGGAAGCTTTGCCTCGTCACTAGACGAATGGGGAAGCAAGTGATTCCCTGTGTGATAGCCAAAGACCCTCAGGTCTGTTTCTCAGCCAGCATATCGGAGGAGGTGGAGGAGTATGAGATGAAGAGGAGAGGAGAAATGTGGTGAGACAGAAGGTGGTCAGGGGACCATTGTTCAGTCCTTCACTTTCAGCATTTAATGTGCAGAAGAAGAGAGTTTAGAGGGAGGAGGAAATGGAGGTCAGGCCAGTGAGGCGATGTGAATTTGCGCCGTTGGGACTCTGGTCGCATATGGCAGATTTCATCGCTCAGGCTGCCTATCCCGTTGACCCTAGCGTTGAAGAATTTATTCCAGCACCCCGATTACGGGTTGGTTCACGCTCCTGAGACCCCGGATTTACAGCAAAATCTTTCCACTCTTCCTCCCTGGAGAGTGAGGTCACACTGAAAACAGTTTCCCTCTGACAGGCGGTGAGCGGGGTTGTCGGGGCTGCACGTTTGGATTATGGGAGTAGGAGGGAGTTTGAGCGGACAAGTAGGCGAGGGAGTAGGCGAGCAGGCAGCTTGTCCAGTCACTGGCAGGGGTACGCTTTACAGGCTTTGCAGGTTTATGTCATCCAGCAAGAACCTGTCCCTGTCCCCCAGTCTCGGCAGAGTAGGTCTAATCTTACTAGAAGATGGTGAGGGGAGTACGTATGCTGCCATGACCAGCTCGTTCCTAATGATGCTACACAGCGTCCTTGTTAATCTGACATGGTTTCAAAGTGGACATGTGTGCAGCGAAAACTGGCGCTGTACGGCGCTTGGAGGTTTCTTTGCCTGCCCACTGCCACTAGCGTGTTGTCCGAAGCGGGGGTTTTCAGCAAGTGGTGGCATCATTACACCGATAAGCATACACACACCTGTCGACTTACAGCTCTGAAGGGGCTGACGCTTATCAAGATGAATAAATAAGCCGTGGATTTCTCAAATTTCCATTCTCCCACCAGGTGAAAGAAGCCTCAACCTGAATAATAATGCCCTCTCCCTCCTCCCATTGTCCTCCTTTCCTTCCTTTTGTACCTAAGGAGCAGGAACTGGCTAGGTTTTTTCCAGGGCCAACGGATAGCTATAGACTCTAGGATATTTAATTTTTCTGGGAGGCTCACCTACCACGGTCCTCTGTTTTAAAAACAAAAACAATTTTGGAGTGCCACATACAGGCAGCTCAATCTTTTAATTATTTCTGGAGGACCACCTTACGTTGTGCTCTCGGTGTTGAAAACTTTTTGGCTGACTGTCCACATACAGGCATCAATTTATTAATTTTTCTGGAGGGGACCACTTACTCCTGCTCCATTTGTTGACTTTTGTTGGACTGCCACATCAGGTTCTCAAATATATTAATTTTTCGGAGGCCATCCTACCTGCGCTTGGTTTGAAACAACTTTTTTGGACTTGCCACCATACAGGCACTATCCCAAATTAATATTGTGCTCATAGCAGCTCCACACGTGTCTTTTTAGCTGCCTCTCACACCGTTGTCTCTATTGCTACCTCCACCAGTCATCAGCCCCCAATAGCTGCCTCAAAAAGTCGTCCAATCTGCGCCTCAATCACATGGATCCCCTTACAAACGAAAGCTGTGTCGGGCAGAATTTTGGGTTGTTTTCATGCTTCCAATCCACAAACTTGTGAACTTCTTGTCAACCCTGACTGTGTAATGCCACATAATATACTGCAAATTGTATCATTTGACCACAATATTAATTTCAGCGCTTCTTGCGCCTTTTTTACATTCCCCTCACTGGCCATATATCCTATAAAATACAAACGCTACTACACTTGATATTATGACAACAGGTTTCTAGAAGGTGCTGTTGGTGGAGGAGCACGGAGAAGCAGGGCTTGATTGGCGAAAGCTCGTACTGGCAGAGCGGGAGCGGCCAGCTCCATTCTCAAGATCAAACTAACCATAGTTTTAACTGAGCACAACCTTTAATCTATTACTCTTCACTGCTTCCACTACATGGTCCCCTTATCAACAGAGCTGTATCGGGAGAAGAATTTTGGGTTGTTTTCATCATGCTTCCATCCATCAATTGTTAACTTTGCAGGCCTCCCCTGCTGTGTAATCCACAAAATATACTGGCAAACCTTTTATCATTTACCGATATTATTTCAGTGCGTTCATTGTCGCATTGGTTTAATTACCACTCACCACGCCATATCCCGAACTTATAAGAACGGCTACTCCACTTGATCTATATACAATAAGGGTTTCTTAGAAGTCGCTCGTTGGGGGAGTAGCCGAGAAAACAGGGGCTTGGATTGGCGAAAGTAGAACCTGGCCGCGGAGCGGCCAGCTCCAACCCAAAGATCCAGATTTTAATGCAGGCACCTTTAAATCTACTAACTAGTTCCTGCTCTCCAACTACATGACGCTCCCGTTCATCAACGAACGCTGTGTCAGTGCAGAAAGGGATTTTGCGGTTAGGGGGATTTTCACAGAACATAATGAAAACGGCCGTCCCATCTGTCGCCGCCACATGCGATGACCTGAAGTTGCAATCATAGCATCGCAATTGGATTGCCCCATACGTCACTCTTAATCTGGAAACCATTTCCAATGCAAAAAGTAAAAGAAGTAACCACTAGATGCTATTCCTACTTATCCTGATGAAAATATTGCAAACGACCACGGCCTGCTTTGAACAATTTTAACTTTTTCAAACCGTAAACGCTTCTGAGCCCCCAGGCCCTTTTGGGGTGGGGAGGAGCCGAGATACAGGGGCGCTTGGACAGGTTGATAAAGTCGCCTGGCAGCGGACCGCGCCATTCCTCCCAAAGATTAGGCACCTCAGGAGGCACCTAGCAGCTTGCCACCTGCTGTTTCCTGTCATTTCCGTGGTGTTTCATCCTTTATCTGATTCCCAGTGTTGGGCAGGCCTCCCTGTGGCGACCTTGGTCCCCTTGAAAAAACACTCGAGTCTCCCATGGACTTCAATGGGGCTCGTTATTACGAGACGAGCACTCGAGCATCGGGACAAGTTTGTCTCGAATCACGAGTCACCCGAGCATTTTAGTGCTCCGTCATACTCTAGTATACACAATAATTTTAAAACTGAATTTTTGGTAGTTTTTTGCCACTTTCTGGGATTTTCTGGTATTTTTTGCATAGAAACCTTCCTAGCCCCCTGTTGGTTGGTACATGGGAATGGCTGTGTTACCATTATATATTATACTCTATATATATATATATACTATAATAATAATGATCTTGGCTCCATTTGCATTGTACAGTATACAGTTGCCTGTCAGGCGTGAGGTGGAGCTTTGTGATTTACTTGTTAAGTGTATATTGATAAAAAACTGCCTTTGTACTGAGATGAAAGACTGTGATATTATAATTTAATGTGTAGCTGATATCGGGGAGTATCGACAGTTATGAGCTTGCAGATCATGGAGAAACGTGTGGAGCTGTCAGTGAGGTCAGACCCCGTCACATCCAGGTTCTGTTTCCTGAAGCGCTGTGAAAGCCTCCAGAGATTGATTTCTCTTGGGCTCATGTCCTGATTATTATTCCTGTGTTTATCATTTTGATGAAACCTGATACAGAATTATCGCTCAGCAATGTAAACCTCATCCGCTAGATTTACATGGACACCATCAATATTTCCAATTGGGAGAGGTAATGTGCAGCGCTTCTGGAATCACAGAGAATCTCTCTCTCTCATCTTATATGAAATGATGATGTTTTAACCCATAGTTAGAAAGAACACTTTCGGATTCTTCATATCAATCACTTTTATGTTAAAAAAATACTGTTGAGAGATTTATCATAGTTTTTTGTATTAATTTTTGACTTTTAGGGCTCAATGGGCAACTTTTTCAAGCAGTGAAGCATAGTTTGGTCTTGAACGGTAGAATTGGTTCACCTCATGGCACTTTTAGTTGAAAGTCGAAACTTGCACGTAACGTGCTATTTCCGTGTATAAGACAGTCGTGTGGTTGTCGCCAGATATCATTACGATAGGGCGTCGACACCAATTGCAAGTTGGAGCGACTGACGGCACGCCCCTTCTTAATTTGTTTCACTGGAGATAGTGCAGCTGACCATCAGAAAGGGTTTCAATCGACCACAATACGCCGCAGATAACTTCTTTAACCATGTAAGCCGGTTAACAGCCTCAAAGTGAGCACAAAGCCTTAGTTAATGTTTCCCATTTGGGGCATATTTTATACCGGACCTAATGCCCAGAATAATCGCAAATGTAAGCTTTTGCTAGCACTTGTAGTATTAGCCCCCTTCTGCCACCTTCACACCAGTGGGCGTAAGGGGATGCGCCGCAGAGCCAGATGCGCAGCCCGGCTGGTGATGGGCCCGGCGTGGGGCTTTACTGTCCACGCACCACCACATATCGCTGCCACCGGCAACTTTCTATAGATAAGTTGGCGCTCGGTTTTTTTTCTCTACGCCAGGCTGCCCTGGCACGGCCTCCTTCTGATTGCAGAGGCTTCCCCTTTCCGCCTAGGTGTTGAATTTTGAAACTAAAGATGAGTGAACTCTTCAAAATTTATATTTCTTGGGTTGCTAATTTTTTTTCCCCAATTTGGATTTGAACTAAATTTATTCAATCGCTACAGTACACAGGAAATTGTCCTAGTGTATAATAAACACTAAGTCCCACACCCCATCATATTTTTCTAAGTGCGCTATTTAAGTGCACAGATTATACCAGATTGAAGCAGAAGGTAACAAAGGGACTTCTTTGTACTAACAGTCTAACCTTGTTTTGCTTCCAAATGTTACTTGAAACCACCATTCCGTTTTTCCTCCATCTCCTCTTCTTCCTCTGAATCTTGGTACTTGTCGTGGCCCTTAAAATGAAATGCACGGCCCAATAGGCGCCGCTGTAGGATGCGCCTGTACATTGACTCTGGACCCGACGGCACCCACATTCGCCCCCACTAATGATTATCATCAGCAGTCTCCATGTAGCACACTGGTTGCAACAGATCATCAGAATGGATCCTGGCAGCCAGACACACCAGTATCGCTTCTAGTGGACCGGTAAATGTAAGTATCACCACCAGAGTCTAACCACAAGTCAGGAGGAACCATCACCAAGGTTCCAGTTGCAGTCACAACCAGCCCTCAAGTGCCGGTACCTGGCAAAGTGGACTCCAGTCAGTGTCCCCCCCTCTTCTGCTGAGCCAATACTCAGCAGCATGCCCACTATTCACCACAACCCGGCACCGGCCCCCCTACTTAGCTAACCACATACATAACCCCATATTGAAACAGGATAATAAGTTGACCAGTATATAAATTGGAAAGGGGGATCAATCTGCGATATATGTCCGTGGCAGGTGTCACACCTAAGTAATGACTCACAGGAACAGGCAATGCCATGAAACTAACCAAGTGTGCGCTCCTCGAATTGAGAGAGAGGTGAGGCAAAATTCCAAAAAGAGGGTAATAGTGAAATACACTTTTTTTTTGGGGCTTCTAAAGATATCCATTAAGATAAAAATTGTTATATTGTATATGATAGGATTGTCCAGGTGATCTACAGCGGAAATGGCAGACTCCGGACATGGGGACATTATAGTTAACCAACTCAGGGGCGGGGGGACTGTTCTCAACTAACAGGGCAAAATAGAATATTGTCATCCATAATATAATATCAGTGTTTGATGGCCAAGGTTGGTGAAAAAAAACAAAGTTTAAGAACATTCAACAGTATTAGAAGCCCTTCCTTACCGAGTATAGGTGATGGTGTTCACGATGTCATGGATGAATGGCGACCCGACCGCCCTTTTCGCTCGGATTGGGCTTCCCCCGAGGTAAGGAGCAGTCCAATTTTTTGCACTTTTGATGCTTTTTCATTGATCTCGTTTTAAAGACTGTACGCCCTTAATGATCAACTTTTTGAGATGAGCGGAGAACAGTCTCCTAGGCTTGAATGCTTCGTGCTAGCATTACGCGTACTTGTAACTGGCTCTGTTGCTCGGACGAATACTTGCCCGCTCCGAGAAAATGGCATCATCCCTCCGATTTTGATTTTTGCCGACTCTGCAACTCCACCCACAATGACTGGTGACCATTAACCGTCCGATAGCGTGGTTGGGCTGGCCTGATCAGGTGACCCTGGAATAGAACCATCCACTTGCCCACGCTGCTCGGATCATTCTCTGTCTTGATGTCATTAGGTGGGAGAGCTGCTGCTGCTGCAGTGGATAAGCTTAGTTGTGGCCTTTATTTGCTACTGTGTTGATGCAGAGTGGTCCTACAAAAACCCACCACCCTTTCTTAGGCTACAATACCCGTATATATTTACTTTTTTTTTTGGTTTCTTTGGCTGGGATTGCTTGCACTAGTAGTGCGCTAGTACCATAGTTTGAGAATTGCAGGGAGACTTGCACCATTGTGTTTAGCTCTTAGTGAACACATATCCCACTCAAACACCGAAGTGGGACAATTTGTAGGGTTTGATTTTTTGGGGAAAATTTTTTAGCCACCGATCTGCTGCTTTATTTTTTTTTACGGTTAGTTTCTTTGTATACTCAAGTCAATCAGCACAGCACCACAATCCAGTTGTGTTCTGTCTTGAGGTTAGAAACTAGCCATAGCACATAGCATAGGCAAATTTGGGTTTAAAAAAGAAAAACACACAAAACAACAAAAAAAATAATTTAAGTTTAACAACTTTAATTTGAAATGTTTAACCCGAGGCTACAGATAAGGACGAAGGGCGTTGACTTGGGCCGGTCCAACTACTGCAGGTGTCAGAGGCCGTGTCCTGGGCCGGGGTGAGACACCACCTGCTGATGAGGAGCAGGGGATCGCCGCAGAGCTACACTCCCTAGGTTCAGTATGTCTCAAGTTACTGGGACTCGTGGTAGAGCCTGCTGATGCCAGACATGCGAAGAAGTGATGTCGTGGATTGCGGACCGTGCTCTAGCCACTGTCCACCATTCAGGTCTTCCATGCAGTCCACCCATTCCACCGATCAGCACTCCCTCCAGCGCCTGCCACCTCATCCTCCTTCCCCCTAGTCTGTCCTCCTCCAGCAAAATTTGGCATTTGAACCGGCATACTCTGAGGAAGCTGTTTTCTGGCCCTTCCCACATGTCCAAACGATTTGTCCGTTTGCTGCTTAGACAATTTTCCATGCCCAGGTTTTCCACCTCGCAGTCTGTGGGTATAGGACTTATTGACGTCGTTGCAGAAGTGTGTTAAAGAGGTGTCGGACGATGAGGAGACACGTTGGGTCACAGTTAGGTGAAGTTGTTGTCAGCAGGAAATCCGGGGGAGCAAACTGAGGGATCGGAATGATGAGGTGACAGACCCCAACTGGGTGAGATGTGCCGGGTGACACGTGTCTTCTGAACTAGGCGAGTCCTATAGCAGAACAGGTTGGAAGAGAGCAGTGGTGTGTGGGCCCGACTGCGAGGCGGGCAAGCTGGTGCTCGTGCCAAAAGTTTCACGTATGTCAGCTCCACGTGGCAGGCTAATTTCAGGAAAGTCTGGAAGGTTCTTTAATAAACACCGATGACCGAGCGGACTGTGTGTGCAACCTGTGCCAACCAGGATCACAGGGGTTCCACCACTCCCTATCTAACCATCACGACACATAGAATGCTAAAAACCCCACTCACTGCACCAGCCCGTTTCACTCCGGCCGGCACACCACTGCTCCTTGCCCCTGTGTCATCTGTCTATTCAGCCCCGTCCCAGGACCCCCGCCCAAACACCTCCCGTGCGAAAACCCTCTTTCGGCCTCAACGGTCCTCCACACATCCACCAGCGTTCAGCTCGCCTACCCCAGAGCTTTAGCACCAAAGAAGATAGTGTCACCCACCCACACGCCCAAGCCCTCAACGGCCCATCTCCAGTTACTTAGCCTGGAGAGCTGCCCTATAGCTGTAGAGACCGAGGCTTTCGCAACCTCATGGTGGCGGCCGCCCCTCGGTATTCGGTCCCCAGCCACCACTACTTTTCCGATGTGCCGTCCCAGCCCTGCACAAACCTGTCAGCCAACCACATCCGTGCCCTGAACCGTCCTTATCTGACAAGGTCCACCGACCACGTGACACATGACAAGTGCTGCAACGGCAGGGCCGCTAATGTCGCTGACGGTCACTGTGTTAACTTGAGGCTGGGACCGAGTCTGACCCTGGGCCTGGTCATTACTGCAACGGTCCGAGGATTGCTGGGGGCTACCTCGCTCCAGGTATCAAGGCCTACTAGGCCTCCCCTCCTCTCACCCCTCCTCCCTCGTCCTCCGAATTAAACCATCCCCTGTGGCATGGTCCGCATCGTCAGTACCTCTAGGCACATCAGCATGGCCATCGCTAACCGACAGCGCGTGCTCAACTGCTAATCCTAGGCGATAAATGCACACCGCCGCAAGGAGCTATTACAATTACACGGGCTCACGTGGCGCTAGCTGAACTGTGGCTGGCAACGCTTGAACCTAATCAAAGCATCGTTGTGTGTGACAACGGCCGAACCTGTTGTCCGCTTTGCAACTCGGCAGGATTGACACATGTGCCATGCACATGGCCCATTGTTAAATCTCATATTCAGCGTTCCCTCATAGACATACCCAGTCTGTCTGATTTGCTCACGATGTGCACGCATCTGTGACGCATTTTCAGAAGTTCCAGCACAGATGCTCTGCCCCTCTCAGGGCATGCGCGCCACCCGTCCAACTGCCCATTTACCGGCTGTTGTGCAACGTGCCCACGCGGTGGAATTCAACATTAACCATGTTTCCAGAGTTTACCACCTCCGCAGCGATTGTAGACTGCAGACAGCTCTAGGCACAGCAGCAGTGCCGTCGCTAAGCGACAGCAGGCGGTGCTCAAACTGCTGAGCCTAGGCGATAAAAGGCACACCGCCCAAGAACTATTACAGGGCATCACGGCGCAGACTGATCTGTGGCTGGCACCGCTGAACCTGAAGCCAGGCATGGTTGTGTGTGACAACGGCCGTAACCTGGTGGCGGCTCTGCAACT
>WNYA01000462.1:127806-158701 GCA_019512145.1 Engystomops pustulosus | reverse complement strand
CAAACTAAATAAGCTGTGCCCCATGTACTTTCCTTCTATTTCAATATAATTTACAGACTTGTCGTCAAGGGTGCACGCTTAAGTGACTTTGATAAACTTTCCTGCGGAGAACTAACCTAAAATACCCTTAAGCCATGGAAAACGCCGACATGGATGACGGAACTACATTACAGACAGGGAGAGAGGACGCGGGAGCGTTTTTTGCACAATGCAACCTCAAGGATGAATTACAGGTTCTTAGCACTAAAAACCTGGAACAAAGGATCATAAATTTGGCCGAACGCGAAGTCAGACTATTCTGGACTCTCAATTCACTACGATCCTATTGCAGCAGTGGAAGAGTCCCAAGAGGACTCAGAGTCTACAAAGAGGTCTCACAATTTGGAGACGATAAAGACTTCGTGGCCGAATGGAAACAGTTACATCTAGACCACTCTATAAACCTAACAAAACTAATCTTAAGGAGAAACGAAGCAGAATACGAAAAAGTAACAAAAGAACTCTGCAAGGCGAAAATCGAACTTCGCAGCAGAAGCTCAGAACAGCAAATGCTGAACTTTACTAAAAAAATCGAAAAGAAATTACTACCTGTTCAGGCGGACATTAAAGACCGAAAACGCGATAAATTTATTCGCGACAAACAAGACTTTGACACAGGCAGAGTATTTGATTGGGGTTCTTAACGACAGAAGAGAATTAAAAGACGCTTTGAAAAAAGGAAACTAAAAGAATACTGGACAACCGATTCTGAATCCAGCGCATCAGAAGAGCCAACAGGAACTGCTGGACCCAACTCGAATCGTCACGACAACGCAAAAAAGGAGGAATTCCCTTTAGGAAGCCAATCCGGAGAGGCAGAAAAAAGAAGAAATATGGACAAAAAAAGGAAGCAAGTATCTTGGAGACGATAGCAGAAGAAAGCGAAGAGACGACTGTGGTTAACCTAACAAATATGACTTTTGGCCCTGATTGTATGTCTGTATTGTCAAAAGGCCTAAATTTTGGCCTTAAGCAGGACTTTGATCGGGTCGACTTCGAAGTCGACCTCTTCAAAGGCCTACGTAAAATAAACTTAAAAAAATGGTTTGCCAGTCAAGACACACGCAAAAATAAAGACAAAGAGAAAGGAGAAATCCCCATTGAGATAGGCCCCCTAGGGTTCTTCGTTCACAACCCCCCAGAGGGAGAAGAAGCAGAATGTCTACTTGCTTTAGCTGAGACAGATAGCACATATCACGACCAACATCGTCCTTTCAAAGGTGGTAACCCATCCACCTTTAACCCTCCAATCACACCAGGTAGCTCCTTAGACATCTTTCAACAAAGAGTACTTCAAGATATCAAAGCATTAGTATACAATAAAGATGAAGACAACATCTCCGCCAAAGAAAGAGAGGCCCTTATTCAATTACACAAAAACAAAGAAATAATAATCAAAAGAGCAGACAAAGGGGGAAACACAGTCATAATGACACGAACAAACTACATTAAAGAGGCGGAAAGACAACTAAAAAACACGCTCAATTACGAAGAGCTTAAAACAGATCCCACACTTAAAATCAAAGACAAACTAGGATCCCTCCTAAGAAAATACGTCTTAAAGGGAGTAATTTCACGTAGTACCGCCGAAAAACTAATACCGACCCACCCAAAAAAAGCCGGCTGGTATTTCCTGCCGAAGTTGCATAAATCCCTAATAGATCCACCGGGGCGCCCCATAGTCGCCGGTATCGGCTCAGTTACCGAACCTTTATCCAAATATTTAGATTGGATGCTGAGACCCCTACTTTCTAAAATCCCATCATATTTAAAGGACACGAATGCCTTTCTCAGAGCTATAAGAAATAATAACATGCAAGGTGAGATTCTCTTAGCAACAATAGACGTAGAGAGCCTCTATACTCGAATTCCACACGATATCGGTATAGAGGCAATTCATAGCATCCTAACAGCAGCCAAAAAAGACCTTGACATTGTATCCTTTATTTGCGAAGCCCTCCGGTTCGTTCTATCCAACAACACGTTTCAATTTGCAGACCAATGGTTTAGACAATTAGTAGGTACCGCCATGGGCACGCCAGTAGCTTGCACATATGCCAATATTTTCTTAGGATACCTAGAAGACAAGTACATTTACACACCAGACAACAAATTTTTAAAATATATTCAAATGTATTATCGATATGTGGATGATATCTTCATCCTATGGTCCGGTAACCCGCACGACTTCCAAAATTTTATGTCATACCTTAATAGTAACTCAATGAACATGTTTTTTACACACAAAATCGATCCTAACAAGATAGAGTTCCTAGACGTAGAGATATGCATTAAAAACGACAGTATTATAACGACTGTGTACCGAAAACCAACCTCCACTAACTCTTATTTACGATTTTCAAGCTATCACCCTAACCATGTAAAGAGGGCAATTCCATATGGTCAGTATATTCGTCTCAGACGCATTAATAACAACGACGAATTATTCAGAGCTCAAGCCAACGACCTTACACAACGCCTACTCAGAAGAGGCTACCCACGTTATCTCCTAAAACAGGCCATGGAAAGAGCATCACAAATGACCCCTGAACAACTACTCAATAACCCTCATAAAAATCGAACCGAAAGGTTCGTCTTCTCATTTGACTATAATGCAATGGCCCCCAAGATCAGAGAGACCATCAATAAAAACTGGTACATGGTGAAAGCAGATCCACAATTAAAACATATAGCGGATAGCGGCCCCCTAATAACTTTTCGCAAGAGTAAAACAGTACAGGATTACCTAGTAAAAAGCAGATTTCAAGGAAATTCCAAAAGAAAAAACTGGCTCAATAAATGTGCCCCTATAGGTAATCATAAGTGCGGAAGCTGTAATCATTGCTCCCAAATCTTGACAGGGAAAAACTTAAGAATAGGAAGTCTAGACCATCACATCAAACAGTTCCTAACATGCAGGTCATGCTATGTTGTCTATGCGATCTTCTGCCCCTGCAAAAGGTTTTATATAGGCAAAACCATTCGAGCCTTGTTCACACGCTTCAGAGAACACAAAAACTCAATCATAACCGGCAAGGGGTCATCACGCTTGATAGAGCACATCCAACAGGCACACGAAGGAGACACTAACACCCTAACCTTTGCAGGACTAGAGCAGGTCCCTATACCAACATACAGAGGCGATCGGCACAAATTACTACTAAAAAGAGAAGCACAATGGATTCCAAACTGCAGCCACCGGTCCTTTAGGCCTCAATGATAAGATCGACATGAGTGTCTTTTTATAAACAAATACTGTATTCATTTATCTATTAGTGGCACCACCAATGCCCTTCCCCCCCCCCTCTTCCCTCGAGTAAAAGATAAAGATTAACTCTCTTACTCTTGCATTGTTGATACTGTGTTGTACAAATTACTGCAGAATAATATCACGTGGTTTATCTTTTAAAATCTCTCCATTCGACCTCAGTGGCATCAAAAGGTAACACCCACAGAGAGTCGTTTCTATGGTTCCCACCTAGCTATATCCAATATTAGTCTATTTGCCTTTAGAAATCAACTGCCAATGTTGATCGGCCTACCTTGTATGCATCGGTCCCCTTTCGGGTCCGCCTGATACTTTCCCGTGGCGACCCGCAATCCGCCAAGACACACCCCTTCTTGGACGATGCTCACCTCCAATTGGCCGTCTATGACGACACTCAACATGTACAAGTCCTCCTTTAGGTCCGCCCGACATATTCCTGCGATGAGAGGCAGCTCGCTTAAACCCCGCCCCCTCCGACGTATCCTGTTCTCCCATAGGTCATCAACTTTGTAACTGTTCCCCTTCAGGTCCGTCCTAATATCTTGTAACTACAAGAGGCGGAGTCGAGAATTCGAACCCGCCCCTTGCTTGTTTTTATCCAATGGTGTTTAATTTAAGGTGTAGGTGTGCACTAAGTTACGTCATAACACTTCCTGGCGCCTGGGTTTAAAAGCCCAATGAAGACGCCGGGAATTTTAGGCAAGATGAAGCGCTAATGCGCGAAACGAGTCGTCCCTAATCAGCGCTCCCGCGCTGTCACGTCCCTTCCCCTGTCTGTGTAGTACCTGTTCACGATATCCATGATGTCTATGATGTAAGAAATAAAAGAAGACATATGCTATCACGTGGTGAGTGCCAAATCTTCTTCCTCTTCTTCCTCTATATTTTGTACATAGTGTTCCGGCGATTGTTACACAGTTTGAGACAGGTTTAACAAAACAAATATATAAATACTTATAGAGGCGCATTCTTACATGTTGCTACTTCCGTGGTTGCAAAAAACAGTTCCAGGACATTACAATACAGGCGGTCCCCTACTAAAGGAGACCCGATTTACAGACAACCCATAGTTACAGACAGACCCCTCTGACCTCTGATGAAGCTTTCTGGATGCTTTACTATAGTCCCAGATTGCAATAATCAGCTGTAAGGTGTCTGTAATTTTTTTTTTGTCTGGATCTACAATTATAAATACAAAGTTTCGACTTACATACAAATTCAACTTAACCAGTTGTGCGTAATAGAGCCCCTGCTGCTCATGGTGGGGAGTGATAAAGTGAGAGGCCAAGTTAATGCCGCCGGGCGGGTAGAGGGTTCAAAAGGCAGAGCCAATGCACAGGCAGCCACCTACAGCGGCGACATCTTGACAGTGCCACCAGAAGTACGCAAAATTTGGAGTGAAAATGTGATGGAGGAAAGAGGTTATTTTATTTTTCATTTGAAAGAAAGAGTTAAGCATGTTCTTACAGATAATGGAGCTAATTTACTAAGGGCTCCGCGGCCGCACTTTCGTAGGGTTTCCCAAATTTTTAAAGTTTCCGTCAGGCTATTGGCGCACGCGATCGGATTTTGGCGCAATAACGGCGGCTTTCACGCGGCTTTCATTGGGGGGGGGGGCGTCGGATTTGGAAAAACCGCAGAGTTTAAAAAACTAAAAGTGTCGCAAGATCAAGCACTCACATGCACCGGGAAGAAAAAACACAAGCCCGGACAACCCCTTTAATCATGAAGTCCTTGTATGTGTATATATTATATATAGGGGGACATGTATTTTTATTTTGATCTGTTTTATTTTCTTTTTTGAAGGTTTTTTGATATTTTGAGACTTTTTAGGTGCATTTTTGTCAAGGTTAGCAAGTGGGCGTGTCTGTAGCACTGTTCCTAAATGTATCCTTCCAAGACAGATCGTTATTGTTACTATTATTATTTATTTATAGAGCACCATTAATTCCATGGTGCTGTACAATCAGTAAGGGTTCACATACATTACATTAAGACAAAACCAAATGCAAGTACAAAATACAAAACTACAGTGATCAGGAGACAAGTAGGACCCTACCCATGGGGGCTCACAATCTATATGGGGGGGATAGAGACATGAGGTGAGGGAGCAGGGCAGTGCAGTTATTGTGCGTTATAGGCGATCCTGAACAGGTGGGTTTTCAGGTTACGTTTGAAGGTTTGGAAAGTGAAGGACAGTCTGACATATTTTGGGAAAACATCGGGAAAACGCAAATCGGGCCCTTAGTAAATGATCCCCTATGTGTAGTTCGGTATTGCTGGATGAGTTGAGAGATATATGGAGGGTACAGGTTGTGTACGGCTTTGTAGGTTATGGTTAGTATTTTAAATTGAATTCGCTGGAGGCGAAAGGTTGGAGGAAGGGCCTGTATGTGAGGCTTAAAGGATAAGGCAGAGTCAAAGGTGGCTCCAAGGCAATGAACTTTAGGGATCCGGGGAATGGTGGAGCCATGAATTGTGATGGTTAGGGCTGGAGGGAAGGATGTGTTAGGTGGAGGAACGATAATGGGGGTCATGTACTAAGGACCCGAATCGCTATTTTTCGCCGGGTTTCCCAAAAATTATCGGTTTGCGCCAAATTGCCCCGGGTTTTTGGCGCACACGATCGGATTGTGACGCATCGTCGCCGGGGCGTCGCCGTCGAAAAACCCGACGGATTAGGAAAAGCTGCAGTATTTAAAAAAAAAAATTGTCACTTGACACGTGCTTACCTGCACCCAGGATAGGATGGTGAACTCTGGCGAACTCCGGCAGACCTCAGCGCAGCAGTGACACCTGGAGGACATCGGGCGCACGACCTTAGTGAATCGCCGGAAGACCCGAATCCTCGACGGAGAACGCGCCACTGGATCGCGACAGGACAGGGTAAGTAAATGTGCCCCAATGAGTTCTGTTTTGTCCATGTTAAGTTTTAGAAAACGGGAAGAGAAAAAGGAGGATATGACTGAAATTCTGGCTGAAGAGAGGAGATATCTGGACCAGAAATATAGATCTATGTGTCATCTGCTTAGGAATGGCATTGGAAGCCATGGGACTTAATTAGGTGTCCCAGGCCAGAAGTGTAGAGGGTGAAGAGCAGGAATCCCAGCTACCCCAACAGAGAGGGGATGAGGTGAAGAAGCGGTGTGAAAGTGAACGTCCAGTTGGAAGGGTATGAGGAGATCCAGGAGAGGGCACGGTCAGTGATGCTAAGAGAACAAAGCGTCTGCAGCAGGAGAGAATGGTCAACAGTGTCAAAGGCAGAGGACAAGTCAAGGAGGAGGAGAATACAGTAGTGATGTTTTATCTTGGCTGACAGTAGGTCATGGAAAACTTTGGTCATGGCAGTCTCAGTCAAGTGATTTGGTTGAAAAACAGATTGTAGTTTGTCAAGGAGAATGTTCTCTTTGTTTTGCGTTTTTTTAGGTGAAAATTATAGACTTTTTATGCACAAAAACGAAGTACAACTGACCCCATGCTTAGTTCTATATATGCCTCTAAAAAGTCTCAAAACGTAAAAAAACCTTCACATCAGACACAAAGAAAAAAACAGACATGTATCACAAAGGTAAATTTAGAAAAATACATGGCGCTGCTTAAGTATCCCGACTGCAGCCAAAGGAAAACATATGATACATGTGCCCCAAAGATATGTACACACATACAGACTTATAATACATGAAAACAGAACCAAAACCAAGCTCAGTGTTGTGTATTGAGTGGATAATGTGAGATATTGGGGTAGATTTATCAAGCTATCTAAAGGTTAGAATATTTTTAGGTGCCCATGGCAACCAATCACAGCTCCCCTTTAAAATATTCATGAGCACTGGTAAATGAAAGCTGAGCTGTAATTGGTTGCCATGGGCACCTAAGAATATTCTGACTTTGAGACAGCTTGATAAATCTGTCCCATTGTGTAATATCAGCACTTACTCTAACTTCAGCAGCGCACACTTGACGCGTCTCTTGTCTAAGAATTTCTATTTCTTATTCTATCTGGAGGATGTTTCAGCTTCTAACAGATGAGAATTCAGCTCTAAAGATTTAGACACATGATAATAATAATTCCATGTCACACATACCCTGTACCCCACATTACATCCATGTCACTATGTACCCCACATTACATCCATATCCGGGTGTTGGCTAGTTCCATCTCCAGTGGTGTCCAGAGGATCCACTGATCCTAACAGTAAGATCCGGCCACGGATCCCGCCGAGGTTCCGCTTCCTACTCGTCCCAACTTTGCCGCCATTGTGGTCCAGCAATCCCGGGAGATTGCTGCTCAGCGTGAACAGCTGGATCAAGTCACCACCATGCTGCAACAGCTGCTAGCCGCCCAGCAACAGCAACAGGCTCCTGTGTCCGCTCCCGCGACCCCAGCCGGTCCAGTCTCCCCTCCAGCCGCTGAACCCCGACTACGGCTGTCTATGCCCCGCAAGTTTGACGGAGACCCCAAGGACTGCCGGGGCTTTATAACTCAGTGCTCTCTGCAAATAGAGTTGATGCCTTCACAATTTGTCTCGGAGCGGTCTAAGGTGGCATTGGGATAGAGGCGACCCAGTCACGTCTACTCTCACGGCTTTTTTGGCAGAGTTCCGGGCTGTATTTGAGGAACCTGCACGGGCCTCTTCTGCCGAGACTGCTTTACTGAACCTGCGCCAAGGCAGCTCGTCTGTGGGAGAGTATGCGGTTCAGTTCCGCACCCTGGCCTCTGAACTTGCCTGGAATGATGCAGCCCTCATCGCTACCTTTAAAAAGGGACTCTCTGCGCAGGTTAAGGACGCTCTGGCTGCTCGGGATCTGCCGTCAACTCTGAGTGGTCTTATCACACTGGCCACTCGGATTGATGTTCGGTTCAAGGAACGCGCCGAGGAATTCCGCACCGAGCACCCTCAAGCCCGGGTAAGACGTTTTCCTCGCCTGGCTCCTGCCTTTCAAAGACCTCTCCAGCCTTCGCCTGAATTGTCTGCTGAGGAACCCATGCAGGTGGACAGAATCCGGCTCTCCCTGCAGGAGCGTTCAAGACGCCGACAGGAGAACCTCTGTCTGTACTGTGCCAGCCCAGAGCACTTCATCGGTTCCTGTCCTGTCCGTCCTCAACGTCCGGGAAACGCCAGCACCTAGGCTTCTTGGGAGAAGCGTCCCTAGGTGTAAGTACAGCTTCTCCACGTCTGACTCTTCCCGTGCTCCTCAGCGTTGGCACCGGTACCCAGATCCAGGTTTCTGCCTTCCTGGACTCGGGCTCTACAGCAAACTTCGTGGATGCAGCCTTGGTCTCTCAGCATCACTTCCCGGTGGTTCGTCTTGAGAAGCCATTGTCTATTGCCTCGGTCAATGACTTTTCTTCTGCTTACCACCCTCAGTCGAATGGTCAAGTAGAGAGGGTGAACCAGACTTTGGGCTGCTACTTGCGCCACTTCGTCTCAGCCCGTCAAGACAATTGGACTGACCTTCTATCTTGGGCTGAGTTCTCTTACAATTCACTAGACTCGGGATCTACTGGTTCGGCTCCGTTCTTTGTGGTCTATGGACGTATTCCTCGCCCACCTCTTCCGCTGTCTACTCCCTCTGTTGTCCCTGCGGTGGAGGATCTGGTGCAGGATCTCAAGGCTGTTTGGGACCAGACCTGCCAGTCCCTTCTACGAGCTACAGACCGTACCAAGACCCAGGCTGATAAAAGACGTCGAGCTCCTCCTGTCTTCTCTCCTGGTGACAAAGTATGGCTATCCTCCAGATACGTTCGGCTTAAGATACCCAGCTATAAACTTGGGCCTCCGCCTTCCTCCATCTATGCGCATCCCAAACTCCTTTCATGTATCCCTCCTGAAGCCAGTCGTCTTGAACCGCTTCACCCAGCAATCCCCTCCTCCGGCTCCTGAGGCTGATTCTCCAGATGTATATGAAGTCAAGGAGGTTCTGGACATGAAGTTCGTAAGGGGTAAGCAGTTCTTCCTTGTAGATTGGAAGGGGTTCGGGCCTGAGGAGAGATCCTGGGAGCCTGAAGAGAATATTTTTGATCGGACTCTCCTCCAGAGGTTTCTTGGGACCAAGAAGAAAAAGGGGGAGGCCGAAGGGGGGGGGTTACTGTCACGGGCACCCCCGCGATCCATACCACGGATCGCGGGTGCACCCGTGCCTCCGTTGCGGGCACCCCCGCGATCCGCGATATGTGCACCCGTGCCTCTCCCCGCTGCCCCGGTCCCGCTCCTGTGCACTCACCTCTCCTGGCTCCCGCTCCTGTCCGGACTAGGTCTTTAAATCTTGAGACAGTGCCGCGCGCGCGCCCTAGGGAGCGGGGCCGCGCGCGCGGCACTGTCTCAAGATTTAAAGGGCCAGCGCACAGGTGATTTGTATTGGTCATTTCCTGTCTTGTATTTTAACCCTTTGTTTCCCATCATTCCCTGCCGGATCTTTGTGCCTCATAGCCTTAGAGAAAGCTTCCAAGCGAGTATTCCTGCGTATTCCTGTAATCCTGCGTTCCTGTGTATTCCTGTGTGTTCCCGTTCCGTGTAATGCCCCTGCTGTTTTTCAGGAGTTTGTGAACACATTTTCGGGACCTTCTTTATACTGTGTGTGGTCTACCTCATGACATCTTGGTGTACTCTCCAGACCTTGAGTCCCACCAGGAACACGTACGACAAGTTCTAGGTCGACTTCGTGCCAATCACCTCTATGCCAAGTTAGAAAAATGCCTGTTTCACCAGCACTGCCTTCCTTTCCTCGGTTACATAATTTCACTCGACGAGCCTCCAGATGGACCCCGCGAAGCTGTCTGCAGTTCTTCAGTGGCCACGTCCAAGGGTCTCCGAGCCATACAGAGGTTCCTGGGGTTTGCAAACTTTACCGTCAGTTTATTCCCCATTTCTCCACTCTGGTGTCCCCCATCTGGCGCCACCAAGAAGGGTGCCAATCCACGTCCCTGGTCTCCAGCTCTGAAATGGCCTTCTCCAAGTTAAAGTCTTGCTTTTTCCTCGGCTCCGTACTCTCTAGGCCAGATACGGACAAACCCTTTCTTCTGGAGGTGGACGCATCCTCCATAGGAGCTGGAGCGGTGCTCACTCAGAAAGGGCCCAAGGGCGAACTTTGACTTGCGGTTTCTTTTCCAAGACTTTTTCCCCAGCTGAGAGAAATTATTCCATTGGAGACAGAGAACTATTAGCCATCAAACTTGCTCTTGAAGAATGGCGGTATCTTTCTGGAGGGAGCTCTCCATCCTGTTTGTGTGTACACTGACCACAAGAATCTTCTGTACCTCCAGACAGCCCAGCCTGAATCCCAGGCAAGCCCGGTGGCTTTGTTCTTCTCCCGCTTTGACTTGCTGATTCATTTTCGTCCGCACAAGAATGTCAGGCTGATGCTCTGTCCGTTCTCAGATGTTGTTGGAGATGAACCATCCTCGGCACTAATTTCTCCTGATCATCTTGTTGTTGCAGCTCCGTGACCTTCGGCAGCTGCCCCTCTAAGACGTATGTTAGACCTGCTCTCAGGAAGAGGATTCTGTCTTGGGACATTCTTCTCGTCTGGCTGGGCACCCTGGGGTGCAACGCTCCTTGGCCCTCATCTCCCGCTATTACTGGTGGCCAGACCTGGTCAAAGATGTTCGGGAGTTTGTGGGATCCTGCTCCTCCTGTGCCCGCAATAAAGCCTCTCTTCTCAAACCCTGGACTGTTCTCATCCCGTTGCGATACCCAGTCGCCCGTGGTCTCACTGGCATGGACTTTGTTACTGATCTGCCTGTCTCCTCGGGCAATATGTCATCTGGGTGGTGACGGACCGTTTTTTCCAAAATGTCCCATTTTGTTCCCCTTCCAGGTCTTCCGTCTACCAAGCTTGCCAGTTTGTTCTTCAAACATATTCTGTCTGCATGGCCTTCCGCTTCAACTGTGTCCAATCGAGGAGTCCAGTTGTGTCTAAAATTCTGGCGTTCTTTATGTAAACCAACTGCAGGTCATCCTGATCACAGGAAGAGGCAGGAATAAATAGTTTACCTGAAATGGCCAGCCCAATTAGCGGCGCGCTGGTCCTTTAAATCTGCCGAAGTTGGTGCGCGCGCGCCCTAGGAGCCGGGGACGCGCGCGCACGGCCGAGGGCGGAGGAGCAGCGGCAGCCGGAACCGAAGAGGCCAGGACTGGAGCCGGGACTCGTAAGTTGCGCCTGCGGCGCGCAGGCGGGGAGCGAGAGGCACGGGTGACCCCGCGATCCGCAATATGGATCGCGGGACCACCCGTGACACTGACGTTGCATCTCTGCCGCCTGCCCTGACCCTGTGCCTGGACCTGACTACGAGATTGTCATCCGCTAAGGTACCTCGACCTCGGCTGCCACCGTGGGCTAGTCACACCTGGGAACGACCTAGTGGTATCCTGCCGCAGCAAGTCCAACCCGCTTTGCGGAGGGCTCTGGTGAATACCAGGTGCCGCTAGGCTCCGGTTCCGGGTGTTGGCTAGTTACATCTCCCGCGGTGGTCCAGAGGATCCACTGATCCTAACAGTAAGATACGGCCATGGATCCCGCCGAGGCTCCTTCTCCCAGTCAGCCTGATCTCGCCACCATCGTGATCCACCAGTCCCGGCAGATTGCAGCACAGCGGAATCAGCTAGAGCAAGTCACCGCCATGCTACAACAACTACTTGCTACCCAACATCAGCAACAGTCTCCTGAAGCGGCCGCTGCGACCCCTGCTACCCCGGCTTTTCTTCCTGCTGCTGAACCCTACGCCTCTCTCTGCCCGGCAAATATGATGGAGATCCAAAGATGTGCAGGGGCTTCATAACCCAGTGCTCCTTGCACATAGAACTCATGCCATCGCAATTTGCCACAGAGCGGTCCAAGGTGGCATTTGTCCTCAGCCTTCTTTCCGGGAAAGCCCTGGCCTGGGCTACTCCACTTTGGGACAGAGATGACCCGGTTGTGTCTAGCCTCACTGCGTTTCTGTCAGAGTTCCGGTCAGTCTTCGAGGAACCTGTACGAGCCTCCTCTGCGGAGTCTGCATTGTTGACCTTGCGTCAAGGCAACTCATCGGTGGGAGAGAACGCAGTTCAATTCCGCACCCTGGCTTCTGAACTTGCTTGGAACGATGCAGCCCTCATCGCTACATTTAAGAAAGGGCTCTCTGCGCAGGTCAAAGACGCACTGGCAGCTCGGGATCTTCCATCTACCCTGAGTGACCTCATCACCTTGGCCACTCGAATTGATGTTCGGTTTAAGGAGCGAGCTGAGGAACTGCGCTCCGAGTATCCCCAAGGCCGTGTTAGACGCATTCCTCGCCTGGTGCCAGTCTTCCAAAGGCCGCTCCAGGTCCCGCCTGAATCTTCTGCTGAGGAACCCATGCAGGTTGACCGAACCCGGCTCACTCTACAGGAGCGTTCAGGACGCCGACAGGAGAACCTCTGTCTGTACTGTGCCAGCCCAGAGCACTTCATCGGTTCCTGTCTTGTCCGTCCTCAACGTCCGGGAAACGCCAGCACCTAGGCTTCTTGGGAGAAGCGTCCCTAGGTGTAAGTACAGCTTCTCCACATCTGACTATTCCTGTTCTCCTCAGTGTTGGCACCGGTACCCAGATCCAGGTTACTGCCTTCCTGGACTCGGGCTCTACAGCGAACTTCGTGGATGCAGCCTTGGTCTCTCAGCATCACTTCCCGGTGGTTCGTCTCGAGAAGCCATTGTCTATTGCCTCGGTCAATGGTCAGATTCTGTCCGTGCCCATCTGGTTTCGCACGGAGCCCCTGCTTCTGCAAGTTGGTGCCCTACATCAAGAGAGACTTTCTTTTTTTGTGCTGCCCCATAGCACATCTGCTCTACTGCTGGGTCTCCCCTGGTTGCAGCTTCATGCCCCTGTACTGGACTGGTCCTCCGGGCAAATCCTCCGTTTGGGCCGAACTGTGCTTCACGTTGTATGCAGATTCCCTGTCCGCTACCTGTGAGGACTTCGACTCTGGCTCCCAAGTCTCTGGAGGGTCTGCCAGCTTGTTATCGGGACTTTTCGGATGTTTTCTCCAAGAAGCAGGCGGAGACTCTACCACAACATCGTCCCTATGATTGCCCTGTGGATCTTCTTCCTGGCGCCACTCCTCCCAGAGGTCGTGTCTATCCTCTTTCTGTACCTGAGTCTCGAGCCATGTCCGACTACATCAAGGAGAATCTGCAGAGGGGTTTTATACGCAAGTCCTCCTCTCCGGCTGGCGCAGGTTTCTTCTTCGTTACCAAGAAGGACGGCTCCCTACGTCCCTGTATAGACTATCGTGGGCTGAATAAGATCACGGTAAAAAACCGTTACCCCCTGCCGTTGATTACAGAACTCTTTGATCACCTACGTGGTTCCAAGGTGTTCTCCAAGCTGGACCTCCGTGGTGCTTATAATCTCATCCGGATCCGCAAAGGTGACGAGTGGAAGACGGCGTTTAAAACCCGTGACGGGCACTTTGAGTATCAAGTAATGCCCTTTGGACTGTGTAATGCCCCTGCTGTTTTTCAGGAGTTTGTGAACTACATTTTTCGGGACCTTCTTTATACATGTGTCGTGGTCTACCTCAATGACATCTTGGTGTACTCTCCAGACCTTGAGTCCCACCAGGCACACGTACGACAAGTTCTAGGTCGACTTCGTGCCAATCACCTCTATGCCAAGTTAGAAAAATGCCTGTTTCACCAGCACTGCCTTCCTTTCCTCGGTTACATAATTTCCGACAGAGGCCTCCAGATGGACCCCGCGAAGCTGTCTGCAGTTCTTCAGTGGCCACGTCCAGAGGGTCTCCGAGCCATACAGAGGTTCCTGGGGTTTGCAAACTATTACCGTCAGTTTATTCCCCATTTCTCCACTCTGGTGTCCCCCATCGTGGCGCTCACCAAGAAGGGTGCCAATCCACGTGCCTGGTCTCCAGCTGCTGAAATGGCCTTCTCCAAGTTAAAGTCTGCTTTTTCCTCGGCTCCCGTACTCTCTAGGCCAGATACGGACAAACCCTTTCTTCTGGAGGTGGACGCATCCTCCATAGGAGCTGGAGCGGTGCTCACTCAGAAAGGGCCCAAGGGCCGAACTTTGACTTGCGGTTTCTTTTCCAAGACTTTTTCCCCAGCTGAGAGAAATTATTCCATTGGAGACAGAGAACTATTAGCCATCAAACTTGCTCTTGAAGAATGGCGGTATCTTCTGGAGGGAGCTCTCCATCCTGTTTGTGTGTACACTGACCACAAGAATCTTCTGTACCTCCAGACAGCCCAGCGCCTGAATCCCAGGCAAGCCCGGTGGCCTTTGTTCTTCTCCCGCTTTGACTTGCTGATTCATTTTCGTCCGGCAGACAAGAATGTCAAGGCTGATGCTCTGTCCTGTTCTTCAGATGTTGTTGGAGATGAACCAGTTCCTCGGCACATAATTTCTCCTGATCAGCTTGTTGTTGCAGCTCCGGTGGACCTTCGGCAGCTGCCTCCTGGTAAGACGTATGTTAGACCTGCTCTCAGGAAGAGGATTCTGTCTTGGGGACATTCTTCTCGTCTGGCTGGGCACCCTGGGGTGCAACGCTCCTTGGCCCTCATCTCCCGCTATTACTGGTGGCCAGACCTGGTCAAAGATGTTCGGGAGTTTGTGGGATCCTGCTCCTCCTGTGCCCGCAATAAAGCCTCTCGTCTCAAACCGGCTGGACTGTTACTCCCGTTGCCGATACCCAGTCGCCCGTGGTCTCACGTGGCAATGGACTTTGTTACTGATCTGCCTGTCTCCTCGGGCAATACTGTCATCTGGGTGGTGACGGACCGGTTTTCCAAAATGTCCCATTTTGTTCCCCTTCCAGGTCTTCCGTCTTCACCACAGCTTGCCAGTTTGTTCTTCAAACATATATTCTGTCTGCATGGCCTTCCGCTTCACATTGTGTCCAATCGAGGAGTCCAGTTCGTGTCAAAATTCTGGCGTTCTTTATGTAACCAACTGCAGGTCATCCTTGACTTTTCTTCTGCTTACCACCCTCAGTCGAATGGTCAAGTAGAGAGGGTGAACCAGACTTTGGGCTGCTACTTGCGCCACTTCGTCTCAGCCCGTCAAGACAATTGGACTGACCTTCTACCTTGGGCTGAGTTCTCTTACAATTCACTGGACTCGGGATCTACTGGTTCGGCTCCGTTCTTTGTGGTCTATGGACGTATTCCTCGCCCACCTCTCTTCTGTTGTCCCTGCGGTGGAGGATCTGGTGCAGGATCTCAAGGCTGTTTGGGACCATACCCGCCAGTCCCTTCGACGAGCTACAGAGCGTACCAAGACCCAGGCTGATAAAAGACGTCGAGCTCCTCCTGTCTTCTCTCCTGGTGACAAAGTATGGCTATCCTCCAGATACGTCCGGCTTAAGATACCCAGCTATAAACTTGGGCCCCGGTTCCTTGGCCCCTTTGAGGTAATCAAGCGCATTAATCAAGTGGCATACAAGCTCCGCCTTCCTCCATCTATGCGCATCCCGAACTCCTTTCATGTATCCCTCCTGAAGCCAGTCGTCTTGAACCGCTTCACCCAACAATCCCCTCCTCCGGCTCCTGAGGCTGATTCTCCAGATGTATATGAAGTCAAGGAGGTTCTGGACATGAAGTTCGTAAGGGGTAAGCGGTTCTTCCTTGTAGATTGGAAGGGGTTCGGGCCTGAGGAGAGATCCTGGGAGCCTGAAGAGAATATTTTTGATCGGACTCTCCTCCAGAGGTTTCTTGGGACCAAGAAGAAGAGGGGGAGGCCGAAGGGGGGGGGGGGGTACTGTCACGGGCACCCCCGCGATCCATACCACGGATCGCGGGTGCACCCGTGCCTCGATTGCGGGCACCCCCGCGATCCATATCGCGGATTGCGGGTGCACCCGTGCCTCTCTCCGCTGCCGCGGTCCCGCTCCGGTGCACTCACCTCTCCTGGCTCCCGCTCCCGTCCAGTACCGCACGCGGCACTGTCTCAAGATTTAAAGGGCCAGCGCACAGGTGATTGGTACTGGTCATTTCCTGTCTTGTATTTAACCCTTTGTTTCCCATCATTCCCTGACGGATCTTTGTGCCTCTTAGCCTTAGAGAAAGCTTCCAAGCGAGTATTCCTGTATTCCTGCGGTCCAGTGTATTCCTGTGTGTTCCCGTTCCTGTGTCCTGTGTTGCCGTGTTACCCGAGTTCCTCCCTGTTGCTGTGTGCCTGTGTTCCCGTTCCCACCTGCCTGGACCTCCTGTTGCTGACCCCGGACTTGAACCTGACGTTGCATCTCTGCCGCCTGCCCTGACCCTGTGCCTGGACCTGACTACGAGATTGTCATCCGCTAAGGTACCTCGACCTCGGCTGCCACCGTGGGCTAGTCACACCTGGGAACGACCTAGTGGTATCCTGCCGCAGCAAGTCCAACCCGCTTTGTGGCGGGCTCTGGTGAATACCAGGTGCCGCTAGGCTCCGGTTCCGGGTGTTGGCTAGTTACATCTCCCGCGGTGGTCCAGAGGATCCACTGATCCTAACACATAGACAGTCGGCATCCTCTACACCTAGAGGAAAGGAAGTTCTACCATCATCATAGACAGGGGATATCCTCTACACCTAGAGGAGAGGAGGTTCTACCATCACCATAGACAGGGGACATCCTCTACACCTAGAGGAGAGGCGGTTCTACCATCAACATATACGGGGACATCCTCTACACCTAGAGGAGAGGAGGTTCTACCATCACCATAGACTGGGGACATCCTCTACACCTAGAGGAGGGGCGGTTCTACCATCAACATAGACAGGGGGCATCCTCTACACCTAGAGGAGAGGCGGTTCTACCATCACCATAGACAGGGGGCATCCTCTACACCTAGAGGAGAGGAGGTTCTACCATCACCATAGACAAGGGACATCTTCTACACCTAGAGGAGAGGCAGTTCTACCATCACCATAGACAGGGGACATCCTCTACACCTAGAGGAGAGGAGGTTCTACCATCACCATAGACAAGGGGCATCCTCTACACCTAGAGGAGAGGCAGTTCTACCATCACCATAGACAAGGGGCATCTTCTACACCTAGAGGAGAGGCAGTTCTACCATCAGCATAGACAGGGGGCATCCTCTACACCTAGAGGAGAGGAGGTTCTACCATCACCACAGACGGGGGGGTATTTTACACCTAGAGGAGAGGCAGTTCTACCATCACCATAGATAGGGGCCACCTCTTAACCTAGAGGAGAGGCGTTTCTACCATCACCATAGACAGGAGGCATCCTCTACACCTAGAGGAGAGGAGGTTCTACCATCACCATAGACAGAGGGCATCCTCTAAACCTAGAGGAGAGGAGGTTCCACCATCACCATAGACAGGGGGCATCCTCTAAACCCAGAGGAGAGGAGGTTCTACCATCACCATAGACAAAGGGCATCCTCTACACCTAGAGGAGAGGCAGTTCTACCATCACCATAGGTGCCGCTAGGCTCCGGTTCCGGGTGTTGGCTAGTTCCATCTCCCGCAGTGGTCCACAGGATCCACTGATCCTAACAGCTACAACTGCATAGCCCTTAAAATGTCTATATCTATAATATATTCAGGGACTGGGACTAGAACAATTAACAATGCTACAATAAAACATTATACTGTTTGACAGGAAGATTCCCTATTTTTAGCCAGATTTTTACTCTTAAGTGCATATGATTTTCTGATACCAAGCACTGTGATGCCCAAAGCGTTTGCTTGGATTTCCATAAAGAGTGTAGCATCTGCCCCATATCTACTTATGCAAATACATTTCAATAATTTTTGTGTCTTTAATCAATTAGCAAATTTACATGGGGTCTGGCATTCAACACTGTGGGCTTGGCTAATCTGTCAGTCATATAACTCCTGGGAAGAATTTTTCCGAAACAACCCCCCATTCTCCTGAGCCTTGTAATCGGATAACAGTGCCTTCACTTCTTTAAACAAGTCAGTGGCTGGAGCATGATCTTTTCTGATAATTTGTTTGGCAATTAACTGCGGAGGGTCTATGATTGTATCAGAGGGATCTTCCCAATCATCATTCCCCTTTGAATCACCTGAGTTGTCCTGATCCATAGAAAAGAACACCGAGGCATCAAGTTGGGAAGAGTTGCAATCAATCCCGGCACAAGAAACTGCCAAAGCCACCCTGTGCTTCTTTATCTTCCCTCGCCGCTTTCTGTACTTATATCGGGCTGCCCTTACAAATGCCTCTTCTGCCACATTTTTATATAGAAACACTTTGTCAGCCAACATCTGCTGCTGATATCTATGCATAGTTTTCTGAGACTGTAGAGTTAACAGCGGCTGTTCTAATTCACAGACAAGATCCTGTAAAAGCATTTTCTTCTCATTCTGCTGGCTGCATTCTGTGAGCAGAATCCACCTCCACCTGCACACATTGCCTTCACTGATCCGCACTAAACACTGTACAACATCTACTGGGCTACAGTTAACTGTTCCTTCCAATTTTCACTTAATCCAGTAGTTTTAGCCCATTCTTTCGCTAAAATTGAGTAAGGAGCATGCTCCCAACCCGGAATACACTTAAACATTTTACTCATGATCATTTTTCTTAATTCTATAAGTAGAAATCCTTGCCAGACTACGCCAAAAATGTATTACAAAGAGTGACAGGTTCTTTGGATTTGGTGTTATAGAATAAGAAAAATCACACAGTCAACAATATTTAAAAGGTTTATTGTAATACAAAAGTATATAAAGAGGTAAATATCAAAAGATTATACTCACAACACTGTCAACTTTCATTGATGAGCTCCGGCACACAAATCTTCACGGGCTTATCAACTTACAACTCTGTCCAGCATCATTGATGACCTTCGGCAGGTAGGGGTCTTCACGGACTATCACCAAGCAGTAGAATGACAAGTATTGACAGGTAGCATCAGGTCTTGAGGCGTCCCACAAGTACCCAAGCAGTATAGCATCAGTCAATAGCTAGCTCTCAATTCTCTCAAATCCCACGCTAGGTGATAGTACGAAAGTTTTATAACCCATGTCTGTGTGTCACCAAACTATATGGAAAAACATATGTATGCACATGTTTTTTCTCATTATTCTCCTAATGGTATAGTTTCCCATGAAAGTGGCCAGTTTTCATTGGAAAGCATCCCAGGAGATGAGCGCATCCCAAAAGATAGGCGCATCCCAGCAGGTGTGTAATGCCTGACAGAGTGCCAAATAAGGATAAAGAATAGGTAAAAAGTAATAGAAGAATAAAAAAGTCAAATATAATGAGGAGACAACAATATGTTGATGGGCTCTTCACAGTTGAAATTAAGGGACAGGAAAGGTAGGGGGAGATGTAAAACGAGAAGAAATGCAGGGGTGTTACCTATTAGTAATAAAGTGGGGCGGGGGAAAATAGTACAGTAGGTCGGCTATTATGAGGATCGAGGGGACGGCTTAGATAAAAACAGGAAGCAAAACTTTCTAAATGATATGGCATTTATGATAGCAAGAGGATGGAGTAAAAGTCTGCACCATAATGAGCAGTAAATCTTAGAGGAAGTTGGAAACCCTGGCTGTTTACAGTAATGAATTAGGTTTATGGGGCTTGTTCTGATGTTGACAGGTTTACAAGCTGAAAAAAGGCGTGGGCTGTAATCGTACGGGCAGGCTCGTACTGACAATAAAAAAACGGACAAGGAGAGGAAACTTCTCCTGTATGACCCACATTTTAAATTGTATGTAAAATGTTGCTATTGAAATTAATTACCCTAGGTACAGGGGCAGAAGTTAAAACACAATTGGTACCCGAACTCATCATCACGGTTATCATAATATGATAGTTGATATTGAAAAAAGACCACTTGTCCTATCAAGGTCAAATTAACCAAGGGAAGGGAAGGGGGAGATGCTGGGAAGAAGGGATTTAGGGGAAACCAATATCTAGAGAACAGAACCATCAATGTTACGGAGGTTGTTAAAAAGCATCTAGGGGGAACCATTATGAAGATAAAATCGATGGTAACCTGCTGTGAACCAGAGAGAGTGCAGGTCGGTAGGACTTTTAAACAGATTGACAGTTTTATAGTAAAAAGCCCTCCCTGGCCCAATGAAAAAAATATAAAATAATATTAACTCCAAATGACGGCAGCTATTTTGGGTTCTCCTACCATAAACAAAGGCAGAATGACACAGGTAGTGCAACGGCACAACCCTGAAACGACTTCTAGTCACCAGTACCCGGTGATATTACGTAAAACATTAGATGCATCTGATGCGGTAAAGCACTAAAGGTGCATATAAAATAGTGACAGATATATGTGGTAATCAATTATTGTGGTCAATATGTGTATCTATGTTCCTTTCCTTTGTCTTTTTGACCATGTTATAATGTCATATCTGGATGTTTTTTGCAACTGTACTGATAAGCAAATGTAATATCTAATCTCGTGGAACTTGGAATATGGATCTCAATATAATACAGAGGGAATCTGGAAATGTGCCAATAGACTGATAGATGTAGACCGCGGACAGAGTGCCAAATAAGGTAAGATATGTACCAAACTTAATGAGAATAAAAATTGGTCAAATATAATGAGGAAGCAAATTATGTTGACTTGGGCTCATTCACAAGTTGTGTGAAATAAGGTTACATGAACTGTCTTTATCTCAAGAGCAGACATGTTGTATCTTCGACTCCATTGTGGTTTTCAATTACGGGTGGTATTCTGAGCTGAGGGAGCTTAGCTAACTAATGACCCCCTTCTCCCTTATCGTATGTCTGCTAAGCCAGAGGAGGTATTAAAAGTTGCCCCATATAGAGCAGTCCATTAGAGGAAGGTGGGACACGGGACAGTAATGAATTAGGTTTATGGGGCTGTTCTGAGTTGACAGGTCCCTCTTGTTAATACAGTTTCGTTAATCGTCGTTCCTTCTCGTACGTCACTAACAACACGGAAAGTAGAGGAACATGATGACATTTTAAATTGTAATTAAAATGGCTCTTTGAAATATACCCCTTTAGGTCCAGGGGCAGGAAGTAGTAAAACACAAATTGGACCCGGCTTGAAAACTTCATCAAGTAATCCAAATTATGATGAGCTTTAATTTGAAAAAGACACTTGTCCATCAAGTTTCAACCAAGGAAAGGGAAGGGAGTGCGTGATGTGAAGAAGGGATTTAGGGGGAAAACATTCTATTATACATAACCATCAATGTATTTAGGTGTAAAAAGGCATCTAGACCCTTCTTGAAAGCAACACTGTGTCCTGCATGGACCGCGCGTGAGGTAGGCTTTTCAAAAGATATTGACAGTTCTCATAGTTAAAAAAGCCTGGCCACAATGAAAAATATTAAAAAAATTAACTCCAAACTGACGGCAGATAGTTTGGGTTCTCCTACCATAACAACTGCAGAATGACACAGGTAGTGCAACGGCAAACCCTGTGATGAAACGCCTTCTTCACAGTACGGCTTGCTATTAGTCACCACTTATAGGAATCTGCTGGGGACTGCACTCAGGTTGCTTCTCAACAGTAGTGGACAGATATATGTTTAATTCAATATTGTAGGTGGGTACATAATGTCGCACTCTATGTGCTTTCCTTTTTTCTTTGACCATGTTCTCATGTCTCTCTGGAGTGTGCAACTGGAATGATAAGAAAAAGTCATTCTCTAAATATCGTGTGAACTGGAATATGGCTCCTACATATTAATACAGAGTTTAAATCGGGAAATGGTGGCCATAGATAAATATTTATGTATACTAACTTACAATATATGTATTTATAAAGTTGCCTATTAGCTGGAGATAGCGAGGCATAAAAGGCTCGGGGTACTAGTTATTCGAGACAAAACTTTTCCCAAGCTCGAAGCGTGCTCGTCTAGAACAACGAGCCAAATTGAAGTCAAGGGAGAGGAAGACTCAGTAATTTTCAAGGGGACCAAGGGAATAACCTGCACAGGGAAGCTTGGCCAACATGGGAACCTCGAAAAGGATGGAAACACCCACGGCAATGGCCAGGAAACAGGCTAGGGGGCCGCATGCACGGATGAGCTGAGGCGGCTTACTCGTACCCCGTGGGCCAAAATATGGCAACGGAGGGCCTGAAAGCGTGGACAGAAGGAGGCAGGGATAGCATTAAAAAGCAACCCCCCTAAAGAGGTAAATATCAAAAGATTATACTCACAACACTGTCAACTTTCATTGATGAGCTCCGGCACACAAATCTTCACGGGCTTATCAACTTACAACACTGTCCAGCATCATTGATGACCTTCCGGCAGGTCGGGGTCTTCACGGACTATCACCAAGCAGTAGAATGACAGGTATTGACAGGTAGCATCAGGTCTTGAGGCGTCCCACAAGTACCCAAGCAGTATAGCATCAGTCACTAGCTAGCTCTCAATTCTCTCAAATCCCTCCGCTAGGTGATAGTACGGAAGTTTTATACCCCATATCTGTGCGTCACCAAACTATATGGAAAAACATATGTATGCACATGTCTTCTCTCATTATTCTCCTAATGGTATAGTTTCCCATGAAAGTGGCCAGTTTCCATTGGAAAGCATCCCAGGAGATGAGCGCATCCCAAAAAAATAGGCGCATCCCAGCAGGTGTGTAATGCCTAACAGAGTGCCAAATAAGGATAAGAATATGTCAAACTTAATGAGAATAAAATGTCAAATATAATGAGGATCAAAATATGTTGATTTGGGTTCATTCACAGTTGAAATAAGGTTACATGAACTGTCTTTTATCTCAAGAGCAGCCATATTGTATCTTCGACTCCATTTTGGTTTTCCATTACATTCCACCCTAGACAGGTCAGGTCACCTTATATGCACCATAAGCTACCTTTATATGCTGGCGCTTGCTGGCGTTTTAAACTTGTTTAGTGGATCTTGGGATCAGAGAAGCTGTCGCTCCGCTGCAGGCGAGCTTTCGCAAGGCCTATCCAAGACCACTGGTCTCTCGGCTACTCCCCAACAGCACTCTAAGAACCTTTTGTATTAAGATCAAGGGTAATAGTGTTCTTATAAGTTTGGGTTATGGCGGGGAGGGGAATTGTAAAAGCATGCACAAGAAAGCGCTGAAAATAAAAAGAACCTTTTGTATAAGATCAAGTGTAGTAGTGTTCTTATAAGTTTGGGTTATGGCGGGTGAGGGGAATGTAAACAGATGCGCAAGAAGTGCTGAAATAATATCGGTAAATGATAAAAGTTTGCCAGTATATTTTGTGGATTACACGCCAGTATATTTTGTGGATTACACAGCAGGGTGGTGACAAAGTTAACAAGTTTGATGTGGAAGCCATGAAAACAACCCAAAATTCTGCCTGACACAGCTCGTTTGATAAGGGGGCCATGTATGGAGGCAGCTATATGGACGACTTTTGGAGGCAGCTATGGCGATGACGTGTGGAGGTAGCAATGGAGAGAACATGTGGAGGCAGCTAAAAAGACGACGTGTGGAGGCTGCTATGGAGACAATTTAATTTGGATAGGGCCTGTATGTGGTGGTCCAAAAAAGTTTTCAAACCTGAGGAGCAGGTAGGCGGTCCTCCAGAAAAATTAAATAAATTGAGTGCCTGTATGTGGCAGTCCAAAGAAGTTTTCAAACCAAAGGAGCAGGTAGGTGGTCCTCCAGAAAAATTTAATAGATTGATGGCCTGTATGTGGCACTCCCACATATTATAACTAGAGCCAGTTGGCCCTGGCAAAAAATAGCCAGTTTCCTCTGCTTTAGTGTACAAAGAGGAGGAGGAGTGCATACATTATTCAGGTTGAGCTTCTTTCACCTGGTGGAGAATATTTTTCAAAAGTAGCCAGGCAACCAACTGGGCTGTGCAGAAAATACATTAGAAAACCATCCGGATACAATACAGACTGAATGGACAAAACCACCTTACACTTTGCTCTTAAAAAGACAATTGTCTTGACATTATACCACTAACAAGTGAAATTTATTGGACACATTGAAGAATTGAAATGCAATGGTTTGAAGGTGAACTCCGGCAGACCTCAGCGGGGAAGCGACACATGAAGGAAATTGGACGCACGATCTTAGTGAATCACGGCAGCTCCGAATCCTCGTCGGACATTCCGGATCGGCGTCGTCAACGAGACGGGTGAGTAAATGTGCCTCAATGTCTCCTTCCCAACCTTTAATAAAGAAAGCAAAGCTTCTTTACCTTGCCTATAACCTTTAACTATTGTGTAGTGTTTATATGAAGTTGTCATTACACAATTTCAGAACCTTCTGAGGAACCAATGTTTTTTCTATCAAGTCTTGAGTCAACTTATGGGGGACTCAAGACATAATGGATAAACATTGTTTCCTCAGAAGGTTCTAAACATACATAACAACATATATGAACGCTATAGATTCTACTGTGTTGCTATTTACTCACCAAAAATAGAGCTAATATGGAAAAGTCACGTTTGAAAAAGAGCACCCATCAATATCACATAGAACCAGCATTTCTGTTATGGCGTGCAGCAACCACTTTGTGTATGACCTTTTCAGTTTCTTGCATTGTTGAGGTAAAATTTAGTCTCACTCTTTTTTACAACATTGTTTTGGATTATTACATTTTGAACCATTTAGTTATACACAGCTCTATGATTGTCCCAGACAGGTCTAGGTGTCTCAATTATGTGGTAGCTTTACTGGTTCCCCTGTTTGTCTTGTTGCATGAACTAGTTTTGTCCAAACATTCAGCTGTTAGATTGATGGCCTCACACATAACTCTTGGATAGTTTAAAGCTACTTAAAAACTGCAATGTACTCAGGTCCTGTGGCTACTTAGCAAAAGCCTAAATCATTAATCCCTTCAGCATTTGAAGGTTCATAAAAGTCCTGTTGTGGGAGGAGGAAAATGAAAAGAGCTCACAGGCTGAGCCCTCTTCATATTCTCAGGGTGTTTGCTGCATAATGCAGCAAACACCCTTTGCTATCTCTTTAAATGCCAGCGGCAAAGGTGCCAGGGGGCATGTAAATGTCAGCGACGCATGAAGGCTGCCATCTCGGATTCGATCGGCACGTCCTGTGAAGTCATCAGGACATGGAGATAAGTTGCCAAGAAATCCAGGAGTTTAAGTCAAACTCCCTTGCTTCACTTGTGCCAGTCAGTCTGTCTTGATAAAGAAGGTGTCACACTTGAGGAGAGAAAGTGTGTAATAGTCGCTTGGAAGAGTCTGTGGACCCTCTGGACCACCGCGGAGATGGTATGAGGCCCGCGGTGGCAGCCAAGGTAGTGCAGTCCAAACCTGAGATGACATCAGGAAACATGGAGGAATACTGGTAACGCTGTCACACAGAGGAACACTGGTGATGCTGGCATGGACTGTAGATTCCGCTGGACAGGAACCCTGGAAGGCACAGCAGGACAGGAACCTTGGAAGGCACAGCAGGTCACAGGAATGGTAGCAATGCAGAGGATCGCTGGGATCGCTGCGGAGGAACACAGGAAACACAGTTGAACACTGGAGGGCTTTCTCTTAGCAGGAAATGATGCTGAAGATCCAGCAGGGAGTCAAGGGAGGTGCAGGATTATAAGGGCGAGGCTGGATTAGCGAACTCCAATCAGGAGCGCGCGGTTTGGAAGGCAGGAGGCGTGCTGCCTACACGCCGTGACCCAAAGCACAGCCAGGAGCCAGGAGAGGTAAGTCCGGGAAGGGGACTGGAACAAGCACACAGCGGAGGACGGGTGTACACGCGATCCGAGACAGACTGGAGATGCAGACTCTAAGCTAAGCAATAACCCTTGTCCCTGCAAATTTGCCCACACTGAGATAACCTGCAGAACAGATGTTGAACAAACCAAACAGATAGACACAATGGAAGTCAGGATAAGCAGTTCAAAAACAAGATGCTATAGTATAGGCAAAGAAACATAAAGTAACAAGGGGCAGAATACACAGCCAGCACATAGATGATGTAGAACACAGTTGTAAGAATAACTTATAACTAGCACCTGAATTGAAGGTGTAGGTATATGTATAGGAGTTCCTGGATGTCCCCCTGACTGCTGATTGGTCTGTTTTAGCTGTCCATCACTCACACACAACTGAAAAACCCCAGCTCAAAAAAAATATGTACCACTAGAGTGTAAGCGAACACACTCGTCCGACTTGGTGCTACGTTCGAGCATTAGCGTACTCGTAAACTGGCCGTTTTGCCGTTGTGATTTTGGCCGGCCAAAAACGAAGCCAATCACAAGCCAGGAAACTCTGCACTCCACCCAGCATGACTTTGGTACCCTACACGTCTGATAGCAGTGGTTGGCTGGCCTGATGAGGTGACCCTGGAATATACTAGCCCCGCCCCTCCCGCGCTGCTCTGATATGGCTCGTCTGGATCCGCTATGGAGATAGCTGCTGCTGTTCCAGGGGAAAGCGTTAGGGTGTTCTATTACAATATGTTAGGCAGGAGTTATTCCTACAAGAACCCAACAGCCCTTCTTAGGGCTACAATAGCGTTATATTTTACAGTTTTTTTTTGGTTTGCTTGTGGCTGGGCTTGACGCCACTAGTAGTGCAGCTAGTACCATATTGTGAGGAATTTGCTGGGAGACATGCGACCGTTGTGTTAAGCTCTTAGTGACACACATATCCACCTCAAACACTGAAGTGGAACAATTTATTAGGGGTTTGATTTGAATTAGGCACAGTCTTCTGATTTATTTTTTTTTACGTTTATTTCTTTTTATAACTCAAAGTAATCTAACAAAGCAGTGTGCTTTCAGTGTAAGCTAGAAAATAGCCATAGGAGAACCCCAATGGCTTATTTAGGCCTACAATAGCGTTATATTTTAATTTTTTTTTGGTTTTCTTGTGGCTGGGATTGCTGCCACTAGTAGTGCAGCTAGTACCATATTGTGAGGAATTTGCAGGGAGACATGCGACCGTTGGGTTTAGCTCTTAGTGACACACATATCCACCTCAAACACCAAAGTGGGAAAATTTATTAGGGGTTTGATTGAATAAGGCACAGTCTTCTGATTTATTTTTTTTTATGTTTATTTCTTTTTATAAGCAGCCTCAGAGGCATCCATGCATGCTGCCCCTGCTGTTTCCTGTCCATTTCCGTGGTGTTTCCATCCTTTTCTGAGGTTCCCAGGTGTTTGGCCAAGCTTCCCTGTGCAGAGCCTTGGTCCCCTTGAAAAATGCTCGAGTCTCCCATTGACTTCAATGGGGTTCGTTATTCGAGACGAGCACTCGAGCATCGGGAAAAGTTCGTCTCGAATAACGAGTACCCGAGCATTTTAGTGTTCGCTCATCTCTATGTGAGACGCTTGGACTCTCTTCCGCAGGAGGTTGTATAGACTTATATTATGTTTAAGTGGGGCCTGGATGCCTTTCCAGAGATCAATAATATCACATCTTATCAGAATAAAACTTATTATAAGTTAATTTTTCCTTCTACTTTTCATCCACCCAACCCCTATCCAGTTATGCCGAAGAGTATATGAAAATGGTAGAGCTGAGGATGGTGTATGACTAGAGATGAGCGAACATACTCGTCCGAGCTTGATGCTCGTTCGAGCATTAGCGTACTCGAAACTGCTCGGTGCTCGGACAAGTATTTCGCCGGTCGAGAAAATGGCCAGAAACAGAGCCAATAACAAGCCAGGAGACTCTGCACTATACCCAGCATCACGTGGTACAATTACATGTCGATAGAAGTGGTTAGCTGGCCTGATTAGGTGACCCTGGAATATACTAGCCCCTGCCCGTGCTGCTCGGATCATTCTCTGTCTGGATGCCGTTAGGGAGAGAGCTGCTGCTGGTCAGGGAAAGCGTTAGGGTGTTCTATTAGAATATTGTTAGGCAGGAGTGATTCTACAAGAACCCAACAGCCCCACAAAGTTTAGATTTTAGTTTAGATTTCTGTTTTGTCTATATAATAGACTTTAATTTTGAAAATGTTTAACCCGAGGGCTAGGGGTAGAGGACGAGGGCGTGGACGTGGGCGTCCAACTACTTCAGGGGTCAGAGGCCGTGGTCCTGGGTGAGGTGAGACACCACCTTCTGATGAGGGAGCAGGGGAACGCCGCAGAGCTACACTCCCTAGGTTCATGTCTCAAGTTACTGGAACTCGTGGTAGAGCACTGTTGAGGCCAGAACAGTGCGAACAGGTGATGTCGTGGATTGTGGACAATGCTTCTAGCCATTTGTCCACCAGTCAGTCTTCCACGCAGTCCACCCATGTTACCCAAGTGGGCACTCCTCCAGCTCCTCCACCTCAACCTCCTTCCCCCCAGTCTGCCCTCTCCCAGGAAAATTTGGCATTTGAGCCGGCATACTCTGAGGAACTGTTTTCTGGACCCTTCCCAGAGTCACAAACCACTTGTCAGGTTGCCAGATAGTGGTGAAGTTGTTGTCAGGGCAGGAAGTCCGAGGGGGAGCAGACTGAGGGATCGGAGGATGATGAGGTGACAGACCCAAGCTGGCTTGATAGGCCGGGTGAACACAGTGCTTGTGAGACCGAGGCGAGTCCTATAGGAGAACAGGTTGGAAGAGGCAGTGGTGGGGCCAGACGGAGAGGCAGGGCCAGAGCTGGTGCATCAGCGCCAAATGTTTCATGTAGTGAAGCTTCCGTGGCGAGGGCTAGATTTTCTGAAGTCTGGAGGTTCTTTAAAGAAACACCGGATGACCGACAGACTGTGGTGTGCAACCTGTGCCACACCAGGATCAGCAGAGGTTCCACCACTACTAGCTTAACCACAACCAGTATGTGCAGGCATATGAATGCTAAACACCCCACTCAATGGAACCAAGGCAGATAACCTTCGGCCAGGTCCACCACTGCTCCTTCCCCTGTGTCATCTGCTGCCTCTGCTAGTCAGCCCCCTGCCCAGGACCCCGTTCCAAACACCTCCCGTGCGAAAACCAAACCTTCGCCTCCACGATCCTCCACAACGTCCACCAATGTCTCCATGCGCAGCGTTCAGCTGTTTATACCCCAGACGCTGGAGCGCAAAAGGAAATACTATGCAACCCACCCACACGCCCAAGCCCTCAACGTCCACATCTCCAAATTACTCAGCCTGGAGATGCTGCCCTATAGGCCGGTAGAGACCGAGGACTTTCGCAACCTCATCGCGGCCGCCGCCCCTCGGTATTCGTTCCCAAGCCGCCAATACTTTTTCCGATGTGCCTTCTTAGCCCTGCACCAGCATGTGTCAGACAACATCATCCGTGCCCTGACCAACGCTGTTTCTGACAAGGTCCACCTGACCACGAACACGTGGACGAGTGCTGCCGGGCAGGGCCACTATGTATATTGCTGACGGCACATTGGGTTAACTTAGTGGAGGCTGGGACCGAGTCTGACCCTGGGGCCGCTCATGTACTGCCGACGCCGAGGATTGCAAGGCCTACCTCGGTCACGGTCTCTCAGGCCTACTATGCCTCTTCCTCCTCCCGCCCTTCCTCCTCCTCCGAATTACCATCCGTGGGCATGGCGTCATCAGTTGGTAGCTCTAGGCGCAGCAGCTCTGCCGTCGCTAAACGATAGCAGGTGGTGCTCAAACTGCTGATCCTAGGCGATAAAAGGCACACCGCCCAAGAGCTATTACAGGGCATCATGGCGCAGACCGATCTGTGGCTGGCACCGCTGAACCTGAACAGCCGTAACCTGGTGGCGGCTCTGCAACTCGGCAGACTGACACATGTGCCATGCCTGGCCCATGTGTTAAATCTCATAGTTCAGCGGTTCCTCAAGACATACCCCAATCTGTCTGATTTGCTCGTGATGGTGAACCACATCTGTGCGCATTTCAGAAAGTCCAGCACAGATGCTGCCACTCCCAGAGCAGTGCAGCGCCGCCTCCAACTGTTCCCTCACCGACTGTTGTGTGATGTGCCCACGAGGTGGAATTCAACAATAACCATGTTATCCAGAGTTTACCAGCAGCGCATAGCGATTGTAGACTGCCAGATGTCAACTTCCACCAGAACTGGTAGTCAGGTCAGTCAGCTTCCTCAAGTCTACAATGAGGAGTGGACGTAGAGTGGACGTGGATGTCTGATATCTGTCAGGTGCTGAGTAACTTTGAGGAGTCAACACAGATGGTCAGTGGCGATGCCGCCATCATCAGCCTCACCATCCCGCTGCTTGGCCTGTTGAAAAACTCTCTGGTCAGCAGAGATTCCCTTGTTGATAGCCAAAGCACCCTCCGATCTGTTTCTCAGCGTGTATCAGAATAGGTGGAGGAGGATGAGGAGGAGAATGTTGGCGAGACAGAAGAGGGGAGCATTGCTCAGTCCTTCACTGTTCAGTGTGTATGGGCAGAAGAAGAGGATTTGGAGGAGGAGGAAATGGACAGTCAGGCCAGTGAGGGGAGTTAATTCTTGCAAGTTGGGACTCTGACGCATATGGCAGATTTCATGCTAGGCTTCCTATCAAGTGACCCTTGCGTTCAAAGAATTTATTCCAGCACCGATTACTGGGTATTCACTCTCCTGGACCACGGTACAAGCAAAATCTTTCCACTCTCATCCCTGGAGAGGAAAGGAGTGTGAGAATGCATGAATACCAGCAGGCCCTGGTGCACAAGCTGAAACAGTATTTCCCTTCTGACAGCGCTAGCGGCAGAGTGCGTAGTTCTGCGGGACAAGTAGCGAGGGAGAGTAGGCGAGCAGGCAGCTTGTCCAGCACTGGC